>JASCZW010007527.1:0-64723 GCA_034211315.2 Aedes japonicus | reverse complement strand
TCGATGGAAATCCGGAGAGTTCATATCCGCTCAGAATATTAATCAGGTCTTCTGATTTCGCTCTTAAATCAAGTGCGTCCACATTTTGGAGATAATGAGCACCTTTACTAGAAGTACTGATCAAGACTCGATAAAAAAAAACTTTAAGGGACAGGCCATGATGCCTCGTATTAGAGATAGTGGACGGCATTGATCCGATTGGATCAAGCCAGCCTTTGGCGAAAATCGGTGATGTTGCGTATGTGACACGACTGGTTGATGTAGACCAAGATAAACCGTTTGATGCATTATCTGGTTCAGCATGTTCAATTATGATTTAGAAAATGTTCGCTCATCATCATGAGAGCTCCAAGTGGACAGCAATGTTTGCTAGAAATGAAAGATATGAAGAGAAAGTGTTGATAGTTCCGTCAGTGTACGGCAGGTGTGTGAAAATTGACTAGAGTATGAAAAGCTGAGTGAAGGGCCTGATATAGCAGTAATCGAATCCACGGAGAATACATAGATAAATAGTTTGTTAGAAAATTCCAAGATTTGCTCTTTACCGTGTTTGGCGGGTCTTTGCATCCTTCCTTACCACAACTGTATGTAGAACATGGTTGAGAAGATCCTTTGAACTTTTATCGATCCATTTCACCGCATTTTCTCGATTTACCTAGACCGGGATCGGGGGCTGGCTGATTTCGTGCTTGATCTTCGTGGAACACTCGGGGTCATAGTGGTTGCAAAACCGCCAGCATTGAGTTAGTAACATAAAAAGAGAGAGAGAATGGAGAGGAGGTATTTGATGGCATGCAGCGCGTATGTGAAAGACTAGGTGATATTCTCAAAACGACTCCTCATTTCTTTGACCAAAAATTTCGAGATCACTGCAACCCAGCCAAACTTAATCGGAACCCCCTAATTCTAATAGACTCTAGCACATTTACTGCCTTGCATAATATTGTCTGAACCTTCAGAGTTCCTAGCCTACTTCCTCCACCTTGGGGATTCAGTAGCCATTCCAAATCTAAAACATATTTCAAACATGGAGAGCCTAGGCATAGATTCTGTTTCCTCTCTAGCTTTTTGGTTATCTTTAATTTGCTCCTCCCTTCCACTCATTTACTGTTTGGCTCGGAGGATTCATGTTCCTACTCAATCTGACCGCCTTGGTAAAATAGGTAATACGAAAACAATGATCCTATGATATTGTGTATCGCTAATCAAACACTGCTACTAATGCAAATCACACATGGAAAAGGTCCATCTCTATCAGATCTCAAATGGTGTTTCCAAAGCGGGCCTTCCGCGTCCTATCTCTAATATACATGCTTGTCATCCTCAGTTTTAAGTAACGCTTTACTGTGACCATGTGCCTCATTTGCGAAATCAGATAATTACCCTGATCAAAACATTCCCTTTCTAAAATGGTGCAGTCGCATATCAGATGTTTTACCACATGAGCAACAATCAGGATATTTTGGTTATTTATTCTATAAAACAAATGAATAAACAACAACCTTAATTGCCAACGAAAATGAAAAGTGTACTAGTCGTTTTTCCCTAGATTGAAAGTAAGAAAGGTATAAGAGTGAGTTGCAGGCCAGTAGCACACCTGATGTATGGGGTGCCTTTATATAAACGTTCTACGACGTTAGCAGTGAAAAATGACTACGGGCATATGTGATACTTTCACTACTGGTCAAATTCACGAGAGGGATTTGAATAGTTGAATGTTGGAAAATATAATATAAATATAAATATAATTAAATGTTGCAATCGAAGCGTGAAATGTTCCGATCGATTGATGCAACATTTTAGAAATCAATCGTGAAATGACTTAGTTATTATCGTTCAAAACCAAAGCATTGCTTCGTGACGCTCCAAATTTTCGTACTCGCAACGTGTACCCCTATATTGAAAACAAAGCCGTCGTCCTACGTCAAAATTTAAACAAAATTCGTCAAAATAAAAGTGCAATATCAGTTCTGATAGGTTTCGCTAAGCACCAAAAGCTGAACTCGTTCGTAATTTTAACCAAACCTCAAATAAGAATCGTGAGCAAGATTTTCTCATAATACTGAGCTTGAAATCCGAAGATGTTTTGCTGATTTTTTATGAAACGGGTTGTTAAAATGCTAGCAGCATGACATACTGTAACTAGCGGTCTCACTCAAGGATTGACTGTCATAATAAAGAAGTTATAATTTCAACATGTTATAATCTCTTTCAAAATCAAAGTACAACCTCCTCCCCAAAAACATGACTCTTGGCCGTCGTTTATCATCGACTATGAATTTGGCACCCGAACCCGTCAACGCTGTTCTCACCATACAGTTTAAAACGCACCACGCGAGTAAATCGAACCCACCATTAGGAGATGCGTCTCGTGGTCGCACGAATGGCGGTTTTTTCTTTCAATCTCCCAAGCGAAACAACAACCATTCTTTCGCGACTCAACTTTACTTCTCGGCTTCTACTGTGCACGGTGTGTCACATTGACTTTTGTGGAGTTGTCGCTTTGCCTGTGTCGGTCGGTCGGCTGTGTGTGTTTGTGTCAATCCACACAATCATTGTTGTTGTTCAGTTTTCCCCTTCATTCACCCGCGCACCGACAACGACGTCGTTTCGTTCTTTTAGCGGAACCCGCTTCGACACCAAAGCAACAGAGCAGCATTAGACAGAGAGCGAGATGGTGCCAGTGTGCAACGCATTGCTACCACACAACGAAGTTGATTTGCGTTCTCGCGTGCGTGTGATGCACCCACCCGCACGGTCTATATTCTATCACCATCATCATCATCACTTGCCATCATCAGCGAGCAGCACCTACACAATGAATGAGCAAGCAAAAGGGAGCAGAGGGAAAACCTTCGGAACTCTCCCGTCCGTCATCGCAGGGCAGCAAGCAAAGCCACGAGATTGAAAACTTTGTCCAACTCCCCTTTCGAACGAACGGGCTGACGGCTGACTGTGTTTCAGAGTCATGCACCACCGAAAGGGAATGGCAGAACTGGCACGCCAAGATGAGAGCAGAGCGGAGGAAAGTTATGCTTCCTTCAAAACTAAATTGTAACTTGTTCGCTTCAGAGACTCACTTTTTGATTTCCCAATCATACAGAAACACACACGCGCACACAAACAGACACACACACACACATACGCAACGGACAGAGCGATACAACCATGCAAATCCCATACACTTCGCAGTTGGTGCTTATGCGATTTTGATCTTGGCTTCTTTGCGGGCTGCAGCGATGCAGTCTATGAGTTTTGTGTTTCATTTTTCCCTCCTTGGGCTAGCTATCTACTGTTTCGATTTTCTCGAAGATACCTAGCAGGGACAAGAGCTATGGTTTTTTCCTATTATTTTATTTTGCAGATCCTGATCTGAATCTGAATCTGAATGTTGTTTTCTCCGGCAAAAATGGTACTCAGTAGCTGAACGAATCGGCGAGAACTGAGAGAGCGGCCTACTAGCATGGAGCCATATTCCTAGTAGACGTTTTTTTTGTCTGCTGTGTGCATAGAGTAGCAACGGGGGTGGTGGGCTTGCTCGGGTTGGCCTTCTCTCGGTGGTGGCTCGTTGTCGTCGGCTGCCGTTGGGAGGTACACACTGGAGCACTGGAGGTAGATTAGGTCTTGTGGGCTTGTTTGGAATTATGTCATAAACATTAGTCTAACATCAGGATTATGTTTCAATTTAATGGACTCGTTGCACTGATACTATCAGAGGTTAGAGAGCACAAGCGTACATGCGAATGAAGTTATTCGAATGGGACTTCGATTTTGCATGTTGTTGTTTTTTGTATTGACTATTTGAACTATTCTTTTGTTCTTGTATTTGATCAGATGTTAGTTTTCAATTACCGATTGGTTGAGGTATAATGAAGGATAGTGATTTGTTGTGGTTGTGATAAGGATTTGGAGACCCTACAGTAGCAATATGATGCTACCCGGCAGTTTTTGGTGTCAACAAATCTGTCTTAACATATGACAAACAACGTGATGTTTTTACAATGGTGGGTATTCCTGAAACATATTAAAAAAATTGAAACAATTGCAGTACATCCTCCTGAAACTAACAACGTGTCTGTAGAGCAACGATGGAGTCTCTGAACAAGTTTAATGAATTAACCATTTTTGCAGCATTATTTTGGATTTCGTTATGTTATTTAAAAAAAACTGTCTGCTTAAAAGTCTAGTATTTCTGTTAGATTAATTAAAACACATTCGTCAATTGAACGGATCCGTCTTAGTAGTTAACATCATGTGTCTCCACTTGCCATGTTCTTAGACAGTGGCAGAAATGTCAAGTCAGCAAATGTTAGTGGAGACACCGGGTTATGAAAGCTTATTTAGGATTTTTTATTAATCCGTTTATTTGTTAGGCCTAGGCGTGTGTAACACTCTACGGAGCCGATATTCATTACTGTTGTTAACAAAGTTTTATTTTTCGATATAAGTAAAAGTGGGGTGCTAGTTACTCGTGGCTGGCTGAGGGTTAATGGGTCACATTATAGTTTAGAAGACTAAGCAGGAAACTTTTTAAGGTATTATTTGCTGCTCATGGTTGTGACATCTACCAATCGTTGAGGATTTATTAATTAATTTATTTATTCATTAGTATTTTCATCATCTGGCTTGATGCCTTGATGAAGTTTCCTCCGATGACGAAAAGCCCGTTTGAATTGTGCGCAAAAACCTCATATCTTTTTCCACTAAACATTACATGACATGAACATAAATTAAATAAGGTCAAACAAAATAAAATACAATTCAAAAAGTCAAAAAATATAACTTAAAACTATGTCCTTATCGGTTATATATAAACCGCTTGGAAGGCAAATCTGCGTGCGACGATCCGGGTATCATTTCATTTGAGTATTAGCTCCAGCAGTCGAGAAAAGATCATAGGTAGCAAAATGAATGGCTTCATAGAAGTATTTGACAAGGATTCACCTGTTCACTTTTTGTGCTGAAATGCAATATTCGAAGAATTGAAGTTAAACAAGTGGTGAACTTCGTTAAATCTTGCCGCCATCGGATGGGGTCATGTTGACCATACTCGGCGCGGCGGACATCAAGGTATACAAAATTTTGCTGCCGTAAGATCCTCTCAGGTGCGTAAAAAATTAGTTGTGCTAGAATTTCCGCAGCGTCAGTTTCATCTAATAGGATTTTCGCATCGTCGTTCATATGGAGGTAAATTCGTGGGATCTCGCCATGGAAAGTCACGGCGGGCATGTCTTATGAATCTCTTTGTACTGCATTAATGATGTCTATCCAAATGGCCTGATAGAGACATCATACGACTGCACTTGACTCTAAAATTGATCGAATTAGGACGCAATAGAGAGATTGAAAGCAATGAGGGAATTCATAAGTCAGTTTAGGTATGAATCCTAGTTGTCTATTGGCATTGATGCCATTTGCAAGCCGAAATGTGAGTCCAGTATCAAGGATAACGCCTACGTATCGTATGTGCACGACATGAACCAGAGGTTGGCTGCGAATGTTATAGTTATGCCTGATTAAGTTAATTTTCCGATGAAATGTTACTACTTTGCACTTAGGAATACTTATCGTAAACAAGTTTCTAATGCACCACTCCTCGAGTTGGTAATGTATGACAATCCTGGATGCACTTCACGATAAAGTATATCTTTACATCATCCGCGTAGAAAAGACGGCTTCTCTGTGGCAGTATTTCTGATAGTTCGTTGATAAAAATAGAAAAGAGAAATGGGCCCAAGCTGCTCTCTTATGGAACGCCCGAAACGTTGGAAAAACACTCTGATGTTACAGATCCTATTTTTACGCAAAGACGACGATTTGTACGGTATGATTCAAACCATGTAATAAGATCTCCAGAAATCCCCAGAATGCCAAGACTTAAAAAGTATCTTTAAGTAGCTTTAAGGTCTGTGTATATGACGTCAACTTGTGAACCGGCATCTATGTTACGCCAGCAAAATGAGGAGCATTGCACAAGGTTTATAGAAACTGATCGGTTGGGGTAAAATCCGTGTTGGTCAGCTGCTTCTTTTCGAGATAGCAGATTCTACTTGTGAAAACAATGTTACTTACTCACATACATTCCTTGGTGTATCCCTGCACGCATTTGCTGCTTGTTCAGAGAATGAGATGGCAGTGTTGAATGCACTTTTGATGTGAGTACCGAAATGTTCATATTTGTCTGAAGCAACATCGTTTGTCGAAAACAATTTGTTTGATTATCGAGATTTTCTCGGGCCGAGTTTATCTCCCGTCCTAGTCACTCAGATACCCCTTTGGATATTTTCGTAACCTGTCCGGGGTGAGATTTGAAATCGCGACTTTCGCGAGAAAGGTATGGATGTTAACCACCAAGCCGGGGTCGGCCCTTTTTACAAATATGTCTTTGCACTATGAGGAGAGTAATTCGTCCCAGAATAAGTCAAACATATCGGAAGTCTTACAGGAACATCTCAGATTCCATGTGAAATTTTGTCTTCTGAACTTGAAACATTCCCAACTTGATGGAAAAGTGAGTTGAATCGAATTGATTTTATCGTCTCTTTGAAATTATTCTTATTTTGTCGGGGACCCCTTCTGTCTCAGGGCACCTAAATTTACACGACTTTTTGGTAGTTCTTTTCTAAAACCGGTGACGAACTAGCCCAGGTAACTAAAAGTCACCTTAATAAAGGGCAAAAAAAAATCTTTTCTAAAATGTTACTTTAGAGATATGGATGGATATGGAGAGTGCCATAATAATAAAATGCTAACTGTCAACTTTTGGCGCGTTTTCATAACCTGAATTGCTTGCAATAATAAACATATTCTTATAGCTCTACCTATTCTAGTGATTATTTTAAATAAGAACGCTCTCCGCGAATGAGAATTCATCAGATCCGATATTTCAAATTTAGTTTCATAAAATTTAACAAATTTAAGAAGCAATGCTCTTTTTAATCAAGTATTCATCTGAATGTTTGCAAGTCACGCAATAGGGAATTTTTTCGTAATGACAGGAAGTCAATCCCGGTAAAAACAGCAAGGAATAATCGTGTTGTTTTATATAAGGCTGCAGATTGTTTTTTCGGGCACCCGTTCTTGTAAATTTCCTAGTTGACGGTCTTGGTTGTAATAAAAATGTCGCATTTCAAGTGACAGCTTCGGATAGCCTGTCTTTGCCATCTTCGACAGTTCCATATGCTTAAAAATGTTTACCATCTTTCCTCTTCCAGTTGTCGTATAAAACTTCTGCCCAAAAATCCTTGTCAAGTCATTTTGAATAGTAATTGTAGCCAAAGTATTAAGTTATTTGCAGAAAAAGATTCGCATCAATCATTGAAATCGTACATTGTCAGTATTGAAACTAGTAATACACTATTGTGTACTTGGGTCCTCATACAATTTGAATTCACCCTTTGAATTTACGTGTAATTTAGTTAGTTTTAAATTCAAGATCTCTAAGCATATTGAGTAGGGTGATCAAGAACAAATTATGTCCCATCCTACAATTTGTCGAGCCATTTGTTTCCCCTGACCAAGACAAATTTATTAACCTCCATTCGGCTTAATCAAATCATCTTACGATCTTCGAAAAAGGTTTTGGGCATAGAATTTACAACGAGAATCTCAGACTTGAAGGTACTTAGATACTTACAGAGTCACCTAGCCGTAAGCCCTGAAACCGTGGTCTTTCGAGATACATTTTGATCATCTCTGCCATACAAACTTCAACCCGCTGTGTGTAAACGTTGACCGATTTCGAGCAAGAGGCTCGAGGTGGTATAATTCGCATGATACTTATGAATTTTCTCGTCTTTACTTATGAATTTTCTCGTTTTACTTATGAATTCTCTCCTCAAAAAAGAGCCTGATTCGATGAAGACAAAAATCAACAATCACACTGCTGTGTGTATGTACATGTCATACATACATACAGCAGTGCTAATGTTGATTTTGTTCTTCATCGACCTCATTGTAAGGTGCCTACTTTTTGTAGCACGGAAACTAAGTCCGACAGCAACAGGCGCTTCTTTCTGTGTGACTTGATCATGCTTTAATAACCACTGGTTGTCCTCATTATGTGATTGTATATAGGACCAAGCACCAGGATGGATGGAGCAATAGGCAAAACTAACTGTGCGTATCGACGGGATTATAAAGAGTCTCCTTTCAACAAGAATACTGAACAAATGGTGAAAAATGCGAGCTATCGAACAAGCGGATGTTCCAAAGATTCCTTTATCCACAAACTGTTTGCAACGGGAAATTGGTATTCTCACTTTCCCCATCAATTTGCTTCGATCGGGTGCCCTGGTGGTCCCTCACATATCTCGATTAATTGTTGAATTTATACATAAGAAAATATAATATATGTATGTAACAAAATATATTTGACATCCATTAATTTGTAACTGAAAATGTAGGTTGAAAATTTGGTATGGGTTAATCAGGGCTGGCAAATACCACTTTCAATGAAAAATCTCAGATGACTTTTACCAAAATACACCAATCTCACCGGGTGAGGAAATGATGGTAGAGATTTCTTCAAAATGTCATCGATTTTTTTGTAATGATAGAATGCGGCTTATGGTCATCGTACTTACATTTTCGTTGATTGACATTATTGTTACTTACGGTGCAAACATTGCGACGCATTTTCTATCCTATCGATAACATGGGATTGCTTGACTAATTTCGAATAGACCGGCTGAAAATTCAAGAGTCTATCTTATGAGAAGGGACGGGGTTCCCTTTGCTCAGTCAGTTGTGGCGCAGCTACAAATCACACAATGCTGGAGGTAGCAGGGCTCGATTCCCGGTCTGATCTGGGATCTTTCAGTTGAGGAAAATTTCTCGACTCCCTGGGCATAACAAAAGGATATTGTATAAGACGTTTCAAAAGTTTTCTCTACACTTTTTAGTTACAAGTCACAAATAGAAAGTTGCCAGTTTGATGATTTCTGAAATAAATGAGTTATCTTATCAAAATACAAAAATCCAAAAATATTTTAATATAATCCTATACTGCTAATAAGCGTATGCCATTCTTCTAGTAGTTGAAGTTCAGAAATAGTTGTTGAAGTTCAGAAGTGCAATTTTAAAGTACATGTTAAGCAGAAATGCTGAAAATTAAGTCTTTAATGTTTGTCATGATGCATTATGACCTTAAGATAAATGGTTTTAAAATGCAAAGAAGATCTTAAAGCGTGCTGAATTAAAGGAATTAAAATTAAATGAGAATGGAAAATTTACAATGTGATACCGCACTTCGCGCTAGTGTCAAATTAACAAAATTGCCCAGGCTACGCCAACCAGCGTCAGGCAGCCAACCTGAGTTTCAGCTGCCAGTTTAATGTAATCATATAACTCGTGGAGAAGTGAGATGGGAAACAATGAGTACCGAGGCTCGGTCGCATCCTCCTTCCAGGTTGTCAACTAAACATTTGGAGCCCTACAAAATCAACATAAACACTGCTCTCCAAAAACAATTTTTACGACCGAACTATCAGAAGGACCAATCCGACATAAACTCTTTGGAAAACATGGGCCCCCTTATATTAAAGGACCGATCGGATAAACCATAGGAGTTTTGGTAATTTATTAAGAAAACAAAACTCAAAAAAAAAAAAATTAACACTTTTATTAATAAATAAACTAAAATTAAGTTGAACTATCGAGAAATTTTGGTTTGTTAACATTTGAGAATCAGGCTTATTTCACATGTTTGGCTAGAAATTTTAAAATCAACTTAGAGGCATATTTCATCACGCAAGTACCTACAAAATGAGGGATTTTTTCCGGTTTTTTTAAACGCACCATTAAAAGTTTAAGTTGAACAAATGTTGATCATGACAAACTTTAATTTTCTCCAACAATAAGAGAAATAATGGGTAGCACGAATTAGGAAGTCAAACCTAAATAGAAATAGAATACACTAAGGTCCTTTACACGGTTTGTTTTCGGCGATAACTCCAGAATGGATTAATTTATCGACCCAATTCGAATCACATTTTTCGTTTCGGGAAAACAGCAATCATAAGGCATTTTTCAAAAAATTCACATTTTTTGGTATAAATACTCAAAATAAACAGAAACAGCATGAATCATTCATATATATATATATATTTAGTTCAGAAAACTGGTGTCTAAAACCAAGCGAAAATGTACAAAATGCCGTATTCCTTAAAATGAAGCAAACCTTCTCTAACACGGTCATCAGAAGCATGGTACATGGTGATTTTTTTGTGAAGTACCAAACTCAATTTCCTCACGTTTTTCGAGTTTTGAATCAAATTTCAATTGAATTATCTCCGCTTCACAATGCCGAACGGTTCGAGTTGTCCGGCTTTTAAAGCAATATCGCATCCCTGATTGAATGACGTGACACAAAGGTGGAAAACCCCTCCAATAACGATAGCACATACACAAACGACCCTTTACTTCTATTTAAAAACAATCATCGTAAGATGTTTGGATTTTTTTTTCCAAGGGGCCATTCTAATGCGACATGTGGACGAAGCCGAACATTTTACAACCAACCGCCCTATAATCAAGCAGCAGCAGCAGCGAGTGGCACTAGCGCAACGACAACGATACGCGTTACTCACTGGAGCAAATCAATCCAACATAATGTGTGTTTTATAATCTCGTTGTTCGGAATCGATAGGTTTGCAAGTCCTATCTACCTGCCAACAACAGCCGCCTTACACTTGATACGCGCAGCGTTACACACTCACACTCGCAAAGTTTTTCCCATAAACGTGCTTCGCGCGTTTGGACGACGACAAACGATTCCCATTTTGCCGCTGTGGTAAGAGACTTGATGACATGCACATACTCCAGTGCGCGGACCAGTACCTACTCGGGCTGCTAAACGGAAAGGGAAACCATGCGGTGCTTCGGCCATCTCGGACGCCCTCGCTCTCCTTGCCCAGAAATAATAATCTCTTCCCTGTTTTCTTCTCTCTCGCTCTCACTCGTCCATCACGGGATCGGGTCGAATCCCATAACGGCATGGGAATTACGTACCCTACCTACCTACTGTGCGTTTTGCCTAATCCGAGTGTGGTGAGCCCCTTCTTCGGAGTTTAGGGCCTTATAATCATCCTAATTTTTTTTTTCGATTTTGAATCGTCTGAAAATTTTCAAAATCATTAATTCGTCGGAGTCAGGTGATTCGTCTGGGGTGGAAACGTGGGTTTCGATCTATGTCAGTGGATAGGCGATTTGGCGGTTGAAATTTCAAACAATTATTTGGTTCTAGTGAGTTGATCCAAACGATTGATTGTAATTTACTTCAAGCACTTCTCACCTAAGAAAACCATTTGTTGACGTTCAATGACTTGATTGACAGTGAATTCCTGTGCCAAGTTTGGCAATATATTGTCCGGAAATAATACATTAGAAGGAAATAGAATAGAAATGGAATTCATGGAATTGTGTTTGATTATTTTTCAAAAATATGAACCTAATCACATGTCCCTTTATTAGCATTTTAATTTGAGGTATCCTAGGTATCGTCCACTTCCTACTGAACATTTTTAAAGATTTGCTGGGAAGATCTTTTGGTATTCATCATCATATCAAAACTTTATTTTCAATGTACCCAAAGACTGTGAGAAATTTTTTTTAGCTCATGACGTTCCCCCGACTTTTTGCGAAGCTAACGGCAATGGAAGATAAATTTTATATATTTTATGAGTTGTCATAAAGTTTCTGAAGATTCCTTTAACGTCCTCATCTCTCTCAATATCAAAATTAAGGTCCTTAAAAAAACTGTTATTTTGTCAACGCTCTGTTTGATTTTTAATACATCAAATAATAGAATCTTCAACACTCTCTAAACAGCACTGCATTATAAAGTGAATTAATCAATTTTCTGAGAACGATCAACCAGGAGCTTCTGATCGCAGCAATCCGTGATTTGAAAATGATTTGTTTTGGTTTTGCTGCATTGTTTTCGCGAAAAAAAAACAATGTGTCTTCAGTCAATCTAAATAAAAAGTAGAATTACAAATTTATCGCGTGTTTTATGCATTTTACCTAGTGAATGTAATCGATTCCTTCTCAAAATGTGTTATGCTTGCGTTTCTTCAGATGAATTGTGCGTCGGAAGTTCTTTTTCGGTTTCTTGTTCTTTAGCGCTCTGCCCGGAGGAGCTTTTCTGTATCAGACAAGGAACTGAGGTCGTTTTAAAGTATCGAAAATATACCTTAACAATAAACACGCCAATATCAAGATAGTCCATTTTTTGATTCTGGAAGCGAGAAAATTCTTCACATATCCACTTGCTATGTGAAGATTTTTATGCGCGGCTTATCTTATATGAGGATGACCTCAGAATGTTCGTGTATGAACAATCGTTCTTGAAATGGGTGGTTGGATTTTCAATAGAACTGCCACCTTCAATCTCCAGGGCTAAAAGTGTTTGCATATAGTGAAATGCAGACAAGTTTCTTCAATCAACTCTGAGAATAATTCCATGGTTGTACCGACAATTATTTCATAGTCAAAATGACTACTGCATGTCAGCATGCAAGCCCCAGTGCAATGTGATTAGGATGAGAACCATGCTTTTAAAACTGTTAAGTTTTGTATCACTTCATTTACAGCCGCGTTCAGAAGCTGGCGAACAGCTTTTGTAGTCGTTAGAAAACCTGAATCCTTGAACAAAAGTAGCTTGAACATCGTCTGTAAAAGTTTCGTTTCTGGAATATTGAACAAATTATCAACAAATATTTCCTACGATTAAACAGTTCGAAAAAAACTTGTAAATGTTAGTCCAATCTCTAATCTGGCGTGCACATAAATCGTATAAATGGAGCGTTTTTAAAAAATAATAGTAGGTTACATACTGAAACATGTTGATTTTTGAGGTATGTCATACGTCTTAAATATTGTATGCAATAACCGATCTTTCCAAGCAATATTTCTTAGCATTTGTGTGGAATGAAATACAGTTTCACAGGCATCAATATTAACATCACAATGATAATTCATATATTTTACTTTTTGAACACATGGCTTTCAAAATTTGTAATTAGTTCCTAAATCCAACTCTAAAGTTTTCAAAAAACAATGAAAGTTTTTAAAACATTCTAATCTCTCACTATTTTTGTTTTTTAATTTTGCGAAGTTCGCTTCCCAATAACACAAAAACACAAGATCGCATAGGATAGCGGATATGACTACAAAGCAAAGGCGATATGCATACGTATGTTTTTAAAATTTAATACAAACTCGATGGTGCAAATACTCTATTCCATTCTGAAAATTGTACAACATCGTGTACAGACACAATCGGTATGAAATCAGATGTACTCAATACGGCGTAACTTTTACAAATGTCAGGCTATCAAGGTAACAATTTTATAGTATGTAATGACAAATGTGGCAACCTAAAAAATAAAAGAAAACTCAAGTCGGGTGACTGAGCGCGCCACACGGTGTTGATTCCGGGAACTTTTTGATCAAGGCTTTGTACTCATGTGCCCTACCATATGCGATTTTGTGTTTCCTGGATTAGCTGAATCATTTTTTTCTGGACGGCACCGGTGGTGTTAGTGGTATGCGTGGTTGCTCATCACCCCAGTGGGTCTGGTATCAAAACCAGTCAACGTTGTTGGGATTTTCGAAGGCGAAAAATCTCTGATAACATCTTTCTACGGAAAGAAAGTAGAGCCGTTGGTCCCGGCCCAAGTAGCTCATTGCGGTCATAATTAGTTGTAGTAACTTAATTATAACTTATCAAGTCATATTTATGTTATCTCTACCGAATGGCAACAAATGTGCTACTAGTGGGTCGTCTACATTGCGTGGCCTAAGGCTGAATGTTACGTTTATACGAGGTAAATGAAAATCTTGAAATATTTTGGTTTTCTGTGGAGTTTTGTGAACTGTATAATGTATACTACAGTACTAATGTATACTAAACTATGTTTAAATCAAACACAATTTTATGAAATTTCTTGAACCAGAAGCTTCATCGTCTTTTTTTCGAACGGCTACGGAATCTAAGTAAGATTTCAAACTTTCCCCAAACTTCTTGTACATGATTTCAAAAAGTATTTAAACCCTAGCATTCAAAAGTCAAACATTTAAACCCTATGATTCAAAGTTCAATCATCAATGCATTTTTGGAAATTAATCAACGTACATGAGGGGTTTCTGGATCCAGAATCTTCATCGCAATTTTTCAAACGGCTACGAAACTTTAGTGAGTTCCAAAATCTTGACGTTCTTTTAAAAATCAGCAAATTGCACAAGTTCTTTCTGTGGGAAATAAATCAAATCGAGTTTACTATATTACTACAAGTTTTCTGTTTACTATAAGCTAGAGCATTGAACAAGTATGTTGGTTGTCAGTGGAGTTTCTGAGCTCAACGAAACTCAGTTTTAATCAAACACAAGTTTGTGAAATTTCTTAAACCAGAAACTTCATCGTCGTTTTCGAACGGCTACGGAATCATAGTATGGTTTCAAACACTCCCCGAACTTCTTGTACATGATTTCAAAAAGTATTTCAAAGAACCCCTAGGATTCAAAGTTCATTGATGCTCTGCTTTGTTACCTCTAAATATGTTATTATTGAACAATGTTCGAAAAAGTTCTTCTATGTTTGTGGATCTTTTAAAATATTTGCCGAAACTGGATAAAACCTTTCCAAATTCTATGAAGGTCCCGGTACCTCTACATACTTTTCTGATTTTAAACTGCATAGATCAGTGGGCCCAAGGAGGATTAAAACCGCATCTACTTTCTGCAGCGAAAGGATGGGACGACCCATTCTGTACATATTTTGACACGTTTGCAGATAAGCCATTTCATACCCATATGATGTATGCTGAACGTGCAGCGCTTGGTCTAAATATAAGGAAAGTATGAACTGCCAGTTAATATAAGAAAAAATCTGGAGAACCGATCATTGCTGTTTTCTTTTAAGGATAATCTCGCAGATACTTTGACCGGTACTCAATACGATTTGACAAACTGACTCGGCTTGGGCAGTCCTATTTGCCTCACTTCCTTAAGCAAACAGATCATTTGCGTACTTTATTCTTAATAAGATTATTGATTACATCTAGCATGTTTCTGTACATGTCAAAACTTCGTTTCAGGGCATTTTTTTTTGTATTTAAATTAATTATTGCGATATTACTTATTCTATAACAATACTCCTATAGTTGAGGTGTTCAGGTAACTATGTTGATTTTGTGAGGGCTACACCATGAACTCGACTTGTACTGGAAAATTAGGAAAAATATAACTAACACTTCACTTGTTCTTTAAACAAAAAAAAACTACAGCACTTTTTAAAACTAATACTTTGCAGACCAATCGCAGTGAGTCGTAGACGATCTGCGAAGTAATCAGCCTATCTATGAAAGTCTAAACTTTTTATAGTGGAATTTAAAGGACTCGCGTTTAGTAGTGATAGCTTTAAAAAGTCCACTGAGTTGAACTTTTGTGGTATACCCCTGTTTACTATTCGCATCTTATAAATCACCATTTGTTAAGAAGCGTCTTCTCCCAGTAAGGGAAAATTGAGTTTATAAAGTCAACCACCTTTCTAGGTTTCGCAGCTCAAATTTCTTTAGGTTTCATATTTGTCTGAACAGAACTCAACGGACTGCTTTTAATTATTGTGTTTTGAGCCCCGTAGAAAACAGCCTTGGCGTACCACAAGGGAGTGTATTAGGGCTCACTTTATTCATTCTGTATGTTAATGACATGCGATTGCGGTGTTGTGCTATAGATCTTTTTGAGGGTGATACTGGCGGTAGCATCAGGGATGCATTACCCGATAAACCTGCCTCCATGCTGACCATGAAATGCTTTTTAAATGACGTCCAACTTCACTACAGGTATAGTACCCTTCAACCGGATACTCGACCGTCTAAGGCATTGGATAAAGCAGTTAGAACCACCCAGTTATCGAGCAAGGGCAGGGGCCCTAGAAGGCTGCATCGGTGGGGTTGCCCCCTGTTTCTCCCAATCTAAACCCAAATCAACAAACAACCTAGTAACCGAATCATTAAGGACCCATCAACCGGATTTTCTCTAGTTTGCATATTTAACATATTTTGAATTTGAGGAACACGAACGACCCAGTCTACCCCAGCGATATGTAAAAGACAGTTTTCCGTTCCGTATATGACAAGTGAATTATTTCAAAACTCTGTTTAAGAAACTTCGGTAGGGAGCGCCTTTCGGGACCCCATTTCTTGTAAGGGCCCCTTTTGACCCGTTCCATTGTATTCATTTTAATTTGCGAGCTGAACTAACCGATGCTGAAAAGCTCAATAATAAAGATCGATCAGTCCAGCTTATTGCCTGCTCTCTACTTCGTGTTCTAAATTTACGTCCACAGTTGCTAATTGAGAGTTGTTGATGCCAGTTACCATCTCTCAAATAGCACACAACGATCACAATTAGTTGTAGTAACTTTATTACAACTTAGCTAGTCATATTTATGTTATCTCAACCGAATGGCAACAAGTGTGCTATTAGGGCTAGTATGATTGTGTGACAAGTGAAATTATATCATCCCATTATTCGAGGAACGTTTCTTTTCGTAAAATGTCTAGACCAGACTGGGAATTCAACCCAGCCAGCATGGAGCTGCGTTGTAGCTGCTCCTTTGTCGACTGAGCTAGAGAATCATCGCAACAGATCTCCAAAATAGGTTCAGTTGTTCGCTGTTCAGCTGTCGAAGCTTATAACCTTTATTGAGGGTCATGTTCAAAACTGTCTGACTAAATCTGCCGTTAAGACATAAAGTGAATTGCTGCTCCATGTATTTTTTCCTATCTTTAATCTCTCTTTCTCTCTCTCTCTCTCTCTCTCTCTCTCTATTTATATTCCCAAGGCTGTACATGTAGATGCTATTAAACGGCTTTGAAAAGTGGTTTATCTCGACTCACACTTGCTCACGATAACTCCACCGTATTTCGTATTCGTATTTTTGACCTTATAACGGTAAAAAATTGGTCAAACATGATTAATTGCATACCGATTAGTTTATTATATAAATGATCAATCTTTATTTCTTTTTGAAGTTCATCGTCTACAAAACACAGGGAAATTATTTGATTAGGCTTCCGATTTTCTAAACGCGAACTTCCAGGCTTTACGTTTCACACCTTCCATCATGTTTTGTACCGCTGTTATATCCACCTAATTTTATGCTGAACGCCAATTTCACTTCCGACTGTTTTTTGAGTTCTCTTGAGGTTTCTCTTTACGCTTGCCCAATATTTTTCAATTGGGCGCAGTTCCGGTGAGTTTGGAGAGTTTTTCTCCTACGATTTGCACACTATTGGCAGTATACCATTCCTGAGCAATTTTCCGTAGTGACAAGAAGTCAGGTCTAGCCAAATCAGCACGGAATAACTATGAGTGTTTCTTCAAGAAAGGAGATAAGCGTTGTTGCAAGCATTCCTTTACATAAATATCTCGGCTTCCTGTCAGTCGTCAGACGTTCTCCAAACACTTTCAAAATATTCATCACGGTTGATGTCGCAAATTAAGTGATTTTGCCAAGTCGGCTCGGGAATAATTTGGATTCACATGCTTTAACTAAGCGGTAGGTACTGCTCACAAATCATTATCTAACAGCAACCGATGAAGGGACATTTCCCTCTTCACAACAGTTCAGAGCTTGTACCACCTACGATATTGTGCAAGCTGGTTTATGCTCTGCTATGCTATGCTACTATAGATTGTTAGCATTAGTATTTAGTGCATTAGTGATTTGAAGTGTAAGGGTACAATTTACGTTGGATTAAATAAAGTCGATTGATGATTTCTTCAAATACTTTTAGTAACTTAGGTATATAAACGTGAATTTGTGGCAATCACAAAAAAATTCCCTATATCCAAAAAAATCAAGACAACTATTAAAGCTTATCTGAGACAGCTTCTAGAACAAGTCCGATGTAGTCAGGAAATATGTTCTTACTTACCTTATCAATCAGACCAAGGCTGGTGTGGCCTCTGCTGTACACAGAAGTTGTTTCCACTGTATTCGGTCCATGGCTGTACCTCGCCAGGAGGGTCCGCAGGTCGCCCTCTACTTGATCGATCCACCTTGCTCATTGCGCGCCTCTTCTTCTTGTAGCCGTCGGTTCGTTTTCGAGAATCATTTTAACTGGGTTGTCGTCCGACCTTCTTACGACATGCCCAGCCCATCGTAGTCGACCAATTTTAGCGATGTGAACGATGAGAAGTTCTCCCAGCAACTGATGCAATTCGTGGTAGGAGGCTAACATTGTCTTCTCGTAATCCTCGTGTCCTGATACTCGGATGACACACATAACTCGATCCATCGTTGCTTTGACCAACCGCGTCAGTTTTTCCGGAAATCCATATTTCTGCATAATCTGCCATAGCTGGTCTCGATCGATTGTATCACTAGCTGAAATATGTTCTTGCGAGATCTAAAATGTTTTGTGTGATAATCATTTGTCTTTTTCGACATTCAGTAACCTGTCGGATCTCAAAATTTGCAATTCAGCAGCGACGAGTAAATCATAATCTTCGCAAAATGATTCATCGACATCGACCCAGCTCGTAGCTTATCCGTAGCCTTTCAAGAACATTCACAGCGGTTCTAGTTCACGATTAGCAGCTATCTATTAACCATACGTTGGTCTGAACGTTCTGAATTAGATATTTTCCGTCACGACGAGCGCTATTCTACGGCGGAGGTAACGCGAAGGTCAGATTTGCATCAACCTGTTGTGGTGAGTGGTTGTGTTTTTTTTTCTTCTATACGTCTCGCTCAAATCGACGGACGACGACTGCAGGAAGTTCCTGTGTGTGCACGCGCAAAGCGCGAAGCTGCTCGCTAATGTTGAACACGAAAACCGAGGTACATAATTAGCCTTCTCGGCACCGCGCATAAATCGAGAAGCGTAATCGATCTTTGCACTTTTTTTCCCGGAAAATTTCGGAAGCAAATGTATTGCTAAAGTTCTAATGCTTTCACGGTAATTGGTAATGAAGCTCATCATCATCATCATCATCAGCATCAGTATCAAGCCAACTGAGTGAGTTCAACCTTCTTGCGAGTAGTGTCGAGAGCTGTGAAAATGGATCTGACTTGGTCGATCGAAGGTGATTATTGGCTTCCGAATTTCTTTCTCTCCCCGGTTCTGCTTTGCGATCGATTCTGCGGCCGTTGGCACTTTGGTTGGGGCATTGCGTGCGTCTGTTTCTGCAAGCAGGGAAATTGAAGGAAGCGAAGAATGTGTGTATTTGTACAGTATTCTAAAGAGGTTGATGCACCAAGGTTCAGGTCATTGCCAAAATAATTGCTGCTAAGCTCGTGTGGTGGTTACTCTTTCCGGGGAAATTGTTCTGCTTGGATCAATGTTCCGAACGGAATCGTTCGTTTATTTATTTAGAGGCTTCCGTCGTTCTGAGGTTAATGGTATCTCGACCGGAGCCAATTGCAAGCACAAGCAATGTTATTTTGAAATGAGCAGAGTAATTAACAGCTTTTTGGTATATCCCTGCATTTGCCTTTTTCTACTTGGTTCGCTGCCTTTGAATTCAAACCAAATCGTTCAAGGCAACGTCATTATTTTTTTTCGGATGAACTACGATACCCAGAAACAACCTAATATATGAACCCTCACCCCCCTCAACACTACCCGATTAGATAACGTAAATTGGATCATACTCCAGCTTAGATCATATGCCCATCGAGGCAGAAAAAAATCCTAAGCCCACGACCCATCCGGTCATGCTCGCAGGCATCGCATGAGCCCAACAATTCAATTCCACACAAAAAGCGTTATCAAATCATTTTGTCGCTGATTGGCTTTACTTCTCATTCACTGCATCAGCCTTTCACTACACACAACACCAACAACACACCTCATATTCCCGGAGCTCGGCTAATCGTATCGATTTTTTGCTTCCTTCGCAACCCCCTAAACCCCCCCCCCACCCACCATCCGTACCAGCGCAGAACAGTTAGTATCGGAGTGTGTTATTGTTCCAACCAAATGATCCGGCCTCCCACGCTTTCCTCCCTTCGCCCTCGCTCCAACCGTGTCAAGATTGACTCCCACACGCGTCAACATCATTTGCACACACCAGCTCCTTAGCATTCACATAGGTAACCTGCCTGCAAGTTCTGCCCCGTGGATGATCATCGTAAGAGAGCTGGCCGCGTATTATCGGTGAACGTGTTTTCACACACTAAAATTTTAATGTGCCGCTCATATTTGTGGGTGTCAGAGTTCCTTGTTTTTGATGAGGTTTTCAAAATTTAAACTCTCCGCCGGAGGTGTGCGGTGGAACGTGTGTCAGCGAATTTATGACCCCCCCAAAAGGCACGAACGATAGTTTGGGCAGCTAAGTTTATGAAGAAATTCATAATCCAATTAGTCACCCACTGACTGACTGACTGACTGACTGGCTGGCTGGCTGGCTGGTTGGTAGATGCAGAAGCTTGAGTCAGTAATAAATCCATCAAATCATAATCTAAGAAATTGGCGATAAGAAAAGCACGGTTGCAATATTGAGGGGGATGCAGAAGAGATGAGGGGATTGGGGATTGGGGTGTCGTTCGTTGGGTGCGTGTCTGCTTTGTGTCACACGGGGAATGTATTAGGAGAATTTAGGTTAACAGGCCTGACATGGTCGTTTGCATAGCTCTGGAGCTGCGGAGATTGTGATTGATCATTGGTGATTTATGCAATTAATTTTGCGCTTGTCATAGATTTTTAATTTAATTGGAATACATGCAGGGTTGAAAGTTTTCCTATCGCAGCGAAATATCTTACGATTTTTATTTAATTGTGAAATTATGCAACGGTAGTCGACTAAGCATAGCTTAAGAAAATGATATATGTATGTCAGTAGCGACTGTTCAATTGATAACACATATTGCTGTTTGTCAGAAGATTACAATTATAAGTTCAAATTTCTTCTAACACAAAAGAATTAAACGAGGGGAATTTCATGCGTCTGTTAAAATTAATTATTTTTTTCTGTACATGCTAATTTCGAAAATTTTGCGTATTTAACATAGTTATCTAACAAACTTCGAATGTGTTCAATGCGGTTCTGGATACTTGATATAACCACCATTTAACTTCTTTCTAAGTTCTCGTGTGATTTGAGGGATGGATTTTGGCCCATGTCCGAAATTGGTTCTTTCACCTGAGGTACCCGGGATATGTCCGGATCTGTCCAATGTGATCGTGGGCACTTGATATAATCAGCAGTGGTGTCAAGGTGTCGCACATCCGAAACAGGCCACTCCAGCTTGGTAACTCCGGAAAATGTCAGGATGTGTCCAATGTGGTCCTGGATACTTGATGAATTCGCATGTGGTTTGTGGTGTCGCATGATGGGTTTTGGTTTACCGGTGGACTGCTTCCGAAACATTTAGTACCGTTAAATGGGACCATATTCAATTCGTTTGACGTTTTCGGTTCAGTGTTCACTGAGAAACACGCCTTATTTGTAAAGTCGCAGACATACTCACACATTTACGTAAAAAAGATAAGTTCGGTTGTGAGGCGCTCAGACATGTTTTGCTCAAGATTTTCAAATGGAAAAAATGTCTCAAAGAACTAGAAATGAGAAGAAAAATTAGTTTTTTCCATATAATTCCAACTACCTTTATTGCTTATCTTGACAGATATGCGTATTTCGTCTACAATGTGCAGACTTCTTCAGTGTCGTGTACTAGTAACTCGACTATAAGTAAACGACACTGTTATTAGTACACGTCACTCGACTAGTTAATGCTTGATTCCCAACCGTTTGAAGAAAAATGGAGCATCACTTAACCTTCTTAGACTAGATGCTCCCAACGGCTGTATTGATATAAATTAACTTTGGCTCTGTTCACTAAATAGGGCATTCTGTTTAACTATTCATTTCTCTGCCCCTTTGATATCTACTGAAGGCTAAGTGGGTTCCCCGTGTCTTCTTAAGGTAGATATCAAATCCTCCCTATCTCCAAGGTTTGCATGAACGTGACCAAGTGAGCGATCAAAGAGTGTCTTTGTGGAGATTATTGTGTTAAGAAACGTATCAGTAACTGGTCCGTTTCATGGTGACATGCAATTTCTTCAATGAATTATTCGTCATCATAGCTCCATCACGAGGTGTGCAAACATTAATGATAATGCTAATGCTAATGTTTTGATCCATATTCAGAAAGCTAGGCTTTAATACTGTTCAACATTTACTCAAAATTCCTAAATAGTTTCTTCAAATACTGAAGCAGGATTCGATGAACATCCACAGTGGAACTCAATTACAACTCTGAGCATTGCCATAACGAGTAGGATTGTCTAAGAACCCTGAGAAAGAAATGAATCAAAATACTGGAAAAAATGCATCATGTAAAATGAGATACACTCAATCGGAAAACTATTTTGCTATAACTATTTTACGAGTATTATCTCAGTGTTTTGCACACATCATCTCTCTGTTTGTTTACATTTATTTTCCCTTTTTTTCCTCTTTTTAAAATTCAAAATACTTCTCAGCTGAGTGTAGCTTTTGACGGCATCCTTTGTTTTATTCGGATACCGTTACACCATTTAAACTGCGTGTAAAAAAATTCGATTGTTGGCAATTCGAAAACTGCTGCATTTTTCGAGTGCGTGTTTATTCGAAGAAAAATACGGTACACGGTAATCTCAATTTACGCAATTATGACTATAAAGTATGCTTTTTCGAGAGAAACTGGCACTACGCCAAAAATGAGTCTATTACTTTTGCTCCCTTTTGCGTAAACTGAATATACGTCATAATGTGCATACTTTTTACTCCCTTTGAAACGTGTAAAATGCATACTTTTTAATCCTTTTGAAAAATAAATGTGCATACTTTTTTCACTCCTTTTGAAAAATTAATATGCATACTTTTTACTCCTTTTGAGAATTTAAAAGCTGTGTACTTTTTACGCATTTCGAAACATCAATATTGCTTGGGTATGGCCGAAAACGGCTCAATTCCGAATTTCAAATTCGGAAGTGAAAAAGACATCTATGAATTGCACATCATATTTATTAATTGAAAAAAATTACGAATACCTATCTACAGGGTTTGTCGAAATTTACTCACGCGTTGTGTAAAAGAGTTGATTAACAGACGTCCTGGAACTATTTATTTTAACCTTTTAGCAGCGGCTGGATAGTCAACAAAAAAAACTGAATATAATTTTGTTGCTCAGGAAGTACCAATCGGCTCCAAGCTCGGTCCCAAGCTTGTATCCGGCCACACAGGTCATTTAAGACCGGTTTTGTTTCATACAGTGTTAAACAATTGTACTTACTGACAAAAGCAAATATTTTACTTACCTGTCTACTTCGCGAATACGTCTGTATCCAATGTATTGGATATATGCTCCATTTTCTATACTGCAACAGCCTAAAACAATCCCGGAACTAGAACACGATACTAACAAAATAAATACTTTGCGAAAATGGCGTCAGCATCAAGTCTCGAGCAGATTTAATTTTCTTTTCTCGGCGGTGCCTACTGCGTAAAAAGTAGTCTTCATTAGTGTATTAAAACTAGTCACTGTTTGACGTATCAACTATTATCTTAAAAATGAGCAAAATATAGTCATAAAATAAGTTTTCCAGGTTCACTGTGTATATTTAAATAGCTCCTACACGGAAAAAAAATCCGTGCCCAGATCCGTGAACTGCAGTCATGAACTCGAGAACAAGCAAAACTTCACCGTGAACTAACGTTTAAAGGAAAAAATCCTGAAACCGTGAACTAGTTCACGGTCCGTTTTCATTTTCGAGACCGTTGTTTTATGTGTATATGAAAGGTTATCAAATGAAATCTAAATAACCATGGTATCGTAAGCATATATTCAGTGCAGTATCCAGGTAATCATGAAGAAAATGGATATAGTTTATAGACGCGACGCAAGGCTCCAGAAGTACCTGCACTTCAGTCCAAAGCGTGATCCCAAGTTTAATGAATCACCCCATAATTCAAAACGAACAAACCGTCAAACATTCAATCAAAGTAACACAGCGAATCAGAACAAAAACAAAGAGTATAGTACCAGAGTAAGAGCAAGAATGTATTGCAAGATGCAAGGTATACTAGGGACCAATGGGGTCCTAAAGCAGGGAACCCATTTGAAATCGCTAGTTGATTGTTGCATATACTGAATTAAAGGGTGTACGGAATCAAATTTCAACACACACAAATTCGGCAAAATTCGCCCGTTCAACCAATCATCTTCAAACTTTCAGGGAGTAAAACAAAACATTTTATGAATATTTTCCCATGTTTGTTTTATTTAATTTCAATTCCGTATTCAAATGCACGAACCTTCTTCTTTACTCTACTCATAAGGTCCTGTACAACATTTGGACCAACCTTTTGATACTTCCGAGGTGCCTGCTTCATGATGGCCCAGTACTTTTCAATTGACCGCAACTCCGGTGCGTTCGGGGGTTGAGATGCTTCGACACGAAATTGACCTCCTTAGCCTTGTACCACTCCAAAACCTCTTTCGAGTAATGGCACGAGGCTAAATCCGGCCAGAAAATCGTAGGACCATCGTGTGACCTCAGAAGAGAAAGTAGACGCTTTTGGAGGCATTCCTTTAGGTACACCTTCCCATTGACCGTTCCAGTTGTTACGAATGGGGTGCTCCGCTTTCCACACGAGCAAATTGCTTGCCAAATGATATATTTTTTGGCAAACTTTGACATCTGCTTTCTAACATCCTCGAGGGCATCGAATTTATGATGAGCATTGAAAAACTGGTGTCACGGAAGCTGCAGGAAGTCTGTTTTAACATACACTGAGGCAAATAAACTTAAGAAGGCTGACTTATGAATGGATTTTGTTTCACACAACGTTGTTCTTCTACGTATTTAAGCTTTCCTGTTTACAATTATTGATATAGATTAGTGGGCAAGTCACTAGACCCACAATCACAACGTTTAGGGTTCGAATCCAGGTCGCTACCTATTTTTATTTTTTCACCATCATTATATTTTATAAGGCAAATTAATTAAATTCATGCTGGTTTCTTATGGCAAATAATCATAATGCAATCTTATGAATATCGAAAGTTTATTTCGCTGAGTGTACGTCTCATCATCCATAATGAGGCAATGTGGTTTCGTCAACATCTGGATGTAGAGCTTCCGTGCACGTGTTTTAGCTACCGTATTCTGCCGTTGATCGCGATTAGGCACCTTTTAGACTTGCACTTGCATTTTGCACGAAAGTTTTGGTTAGATTCAGTTTCTTTCCAGATTGTCGTGGCACGTGCGCAATCTTTGCGCCGCTGCTGTTTTTCCGACTTCATCTTCGCAGCGATTGTACATCTGGTAGTGAAACTTAACAGCGTAAACAAATACACATTGAACTAATACCACCCAAAATTTCAATAGAAAATACCCAAATTGGATTCCGTACAACCTTTAGAGTTTTAAAATTGATTTCCGAGAATAGTCAACATTGTCGAAGCCAACGTTTTCACTATATTTAAAAAAAATGCAGTCTCTGGCATACTATAGACTGTTTCAGAAATTACAAGCTCACTATGAAAATATTATTATATTCTAAGATTTCACATAACACTTTGCTCTTCTTCGATCATTTTTTTAATTAGAACCGAGAGATCCTACTTTTTCTCGAACATGACCCATAAGCTTCTGCACAGTTGCACTTCCCACCATTTTCATAAATTGTGTCCAACGCTTTTTAATTTTTTTTATGTCTTCCGCTGGTTTTACAAATTTCCATAGCTTTGCTTTGGTCAAAGCCCTGAAAGTCTCGATTGGTCGTTGCCTGCCACACCATTACCTTCTTGCCAAACTTTTCGGGGAAAATTGCCTTCTCCGTTTCGGGGATATCCTTGCCCTTGCGTACAGTGAAGTATTGTGGTCCGGGAAGGGTTATACTATCCAATTTCACCCCCAGACCCCCATTATACCCCCAGACTTTCTACACAAAATTTTATCATATAGTTTCCGGGTTCTCGGTTTCACAGACGCGGCCGGATTTGAGTTCCTTTTGGGTTGCATGCATCACGTTAGGACGTCGAGGTATCTTTTTCGTCACATATCGAGAGCCCCATCTTTTTGTCAATAGCAGGACTCACGGGACCGGATTTCCGACCACTCCTTGGTGCATCTTCAAAAGTACATCATTTTCCATATTTTCTAACTGCAGTGCGTACCGCCCTGACGCTCATACCCTCTTTTTTGGTCAATTTTCTTAAAGAAATTCCACTCACATTGTACCATTAGTGCATCACAGTTTTTCTTTGCTCCGGAGTATGGCAACGCATTTTGAAAGTCATTCAGAAACTACGAAAATAAGTTTTTTTTTTGATGTTATGACATACAGAAATGTGTAAACAAAAGGACGCAGCGAAAATAATTTGGGATTTAACCGCGATGTTCTCATAGGACGGCGTTGGTGTATAGTAATAATGGTATTATTCAAATAATAAATACTTACCATAGCACATATTGTTGATAGTTATTGAACTTGGTAATTTGAGTATTGAAGTTGCATGACCTACCAACTCTTAAATTCCAATTCTTTGCAATTATTATGTGGTTTTTTGTTGTTTCTCAAAAGCCTCACGCTTCCGCTTGCGAGACTCCGCAACGTACTTCGATTGCCTTTGCTGAGGCATTTTTTTGAGAACGTAGTAGTCAAACTGGACAGTGAAACTTATCACTCTCTTGTTTTATGCCCACAGAAAATCAAAAAGGATTTTAAAGATAGGAGGAAAAAAATCAGGCACTGGCAACAAAGCAAAGTTATTTTGAAGAGAAAGAAGACATTTGCTATCCGATTTCTACGACCGTGTTAGGGAAAACACTTTTTTCAACCTGTTGATTTGCAAATTTGTATGGCAGCAAAAGTAGGTAATTTTTAATTGAAAAATTTAACTACTTATACTAATGGAACTGCTTTCAAATTTCAATGTGAAACATTTGTGAGTTTTTTTTTATCAAATGGCGTATGGATGAAGTCATTCTTTTTAGTCGAACGAGAGATATAAGCGTAATGCTCTCATTTTTCAAAATTTTGGAATGCCACCCGGTATAGAAAAGAGAAATGTAGTCCTACGTTAAAATTTCATTCAATTCAAATTGACCGTCAACATTAGGTGTGCTTATTATTTCTGGAACAGTCTTTTAACAGTTGTTGCTGTGATGTTAAACTAATTGTTATTTGGATTACAAAAAAAAACTCCAACATCTACAGTTTGTCATTTTTTGGTTAATTCTCCCTTCTGAAAGAAGTGGGAAACATCATAACTTAAGGATTTATTTAATAGTTAACTTGAAACGCACAAATCGCCTAAACTGCATTGCAAGCAATTCAGAATCCTGGTTCGTTATTCATCTCACAATCCCCAAAGCAACGTCCATCACCATCCACTCGATGCTCGATGCATTTATTTACAAAAACCAATTTATTCCAACAATAAGAACGCACACCTCAGCGCAGTCCCAACTGGAAATTGCACCTCGGTTGCAACAACACGCGTTCTGCATAGCAAAAAGCAAAAATTTAAAAAAAATCCCCACAGTAATTCGGTATCGCGCTGGAATTATGTACTTTGCTTTTCCGGTTCGGAATTGGGCAACACCAGCAACCACCCTCGCAAGCTACCTGTTATTTTTTTTTTTGCTTCCTTTCGTCCGTTCATATGTCTCGAGCTCGATCCAGTTTTTACTGCTGTGCTGAAGTTGCCCTCATGTTCACATACTTACACTTTGTTGATGTGCTCCTTGATTTCCCCCGCCAGTGGTCTGGTGCTGGGCTAGCTGGGCTCTGGTTGTAATTGACTCACTGCTGCCGCATGGTTGAACTGATTATAACTGAAATAACCGAACGTAAAATGAACGAAACAAAAAGGAAATCTGCTGAAATTGGTACTGGTTATTGAATGTAGGCGGGGCAGTGTGGGAGGAACACGGATAGCCAACCCACCGACTGACCTGATCCTGATCGGAGAGGATGCCGACGGAACGGGGCAGTAAAGCTTATCCTTTGTTCTATATTTTTCATTTCATTAATTTTTCAACTTTTGTTATTGCCGGTTCCACATCGAAGGCCATGTTGGTGGTGATGGTGGTGGTGGAGAAAGAGGGAAGGATGTTCGAATTTTTATGTACACTTCATTGCATGTATGATGTGTGTGTGTATGTGTTGGGGGGTGAGGTCGTTTTGGGGCCTCATCATCATCCTCTGCACAAGGGGGAGGATTTTCCCCAGGTTGTTCCGCTACTCGTTCCGGTTGACTTTCCACCCTCTCGGTTTTCGTTAAAAATTCCATTATAATCGGTACCTGACTGAGTTTCCGTTTGATTCTCTCCGTTTTTTTTTTCAACAATTCTGCATGGCGCTTGAGGCTTTTTTTATTGTTTCCTTTTTGGGCCTTTTATCATATTTCCTCCACTGTTAAGTTATTTATTGGTTCGACTATTTTTACTGAAATCAACCCTTTTGTTCGGTTCCGCATTTATGTTCATTTTTAAAATGAGATGAAATTGGAATTCAACGGCAGGACAACGGGGAACGGGATTGGAAATGTAGAGAAATTACCAGGAATAAAAACCATTTTATGATGCCGATTTAAAAATCAGCTCACGCTTCGTTAGCTGTTTGTCTGCGGATGATAACTACTGTTCCGGAGGGAGGGATGTTTTGTGCACACTCCATTGATTTTTTTTTTGTTTTGCTGGTGAATGACTAAAGGGGTTCGAAATTTCCGGATTTATTTATAACTTACTAACGATCTGATAGATGGTCGAGTAGACACTAAACCTAGTCTTTGAACCTCGTATGTTAATCCGGCATTTGCATAAAATACAAACAAAACCGATTATAACCAATGCTCTGTGCGTAGGAGCAGCAGTCGAACTCCGCGAACCATTATAAATTAGCATCATTTCCAGAATCTCCGGACCACGATGCATAATATCGGTAGTAAATGGTGTCGGTTTCCGAGCCATGCCATTCTTAATACTAGAACGGAGCACGACGACGAACGTGACGGAGCGACGCAGAGACTCGCAGAGTTGTTCTTTTTCCAAAAATATAATCCATGAAAAGGCAATAACTTCATTATTTATGAATCTTTTTCGCTGCTCGGCTCCCCGCTCCTTGCCCTCTGATACCGGATAGATCTCATCATAGTTCCCCACCCAAATCGCGCACATAGGGTTACTGTTTCGAATCGAGTTTCTATTTCTATTCGATCGGAGCTTCCAAGTAACCCTACTATTCAGTTCTCAACTGAAGCAAATTAGATCTTCAACGTTGCGCTGCAACTGTGACGATGGACAGGGAAACTGGGGGGAAGGTTTCAACGAAAACAACAACAAACATTGGCGAAAATAAAAAATATCCTACCCGATTCTTCCTGGTCTTCATATTCTGCGTAAAGTAGTAGGGGAAATGAAAGATTTGTAGCCGAAGAGTGAGAAGTTGGTGCGTCGAGAAAAATCTCTAAGATAATAATAATAATATATATGGCCCCCTCGCTTCGAACACTGGCCGGCCGGTTGAGCGACTAATGAAATGGGCAAGTCTTATTCTTTAGCAGAACAGTTCGAACTCGAATAGCTGCGCGAAACCCCCCCTGTAAATATGATCTGAGTCATCTAGTCATATTTCATCAGATCGCTGGTAGCTGACGGCACGGGCCACTACAGGCGATGGCGAAAGTATAATCGCACTGTGACTATTTCTCGATTTGTAAACTATTCGTTCAAACTAGGACAGCAGAAACAAATATTCAACTGAGATATCCAAAATTTCCTTAAAAAGAAAAACACTTTTTCGAGCGTATGAGCTGAACGATTATAACTCGCCACCTAATGGTCCCAAAAAGAGAGCCCTGTTCAGATGAGATTACAGAATCGTATTTCCATGTTCCTCTGTCCAATCAATCCCGAAAAATTTCACCTATTTTTACCTCGGGTAAACCGCGAATAAACGGCCCAAGTCCTACTACAGTTAGTTATAACTTTCCTAAGGACTGTATCGAAAATAAGTTCTCCGCATATTTTCTCTTTAAAAACATATAAAAAATTATGAAAAAATTCAAACAAATGGATGATTCTTTATTGTACGGGATTGAACTTGAACTTTGTGAAGACCGGACGAAATGAATGTTGTTCTCTCACGATATTGCGAATTTTTATCGTATATTTTTCATCAAGTGTTTCAAGTGTTTATAGACGCCACAGCCCAAATTTTGATCTGGTTGCTGCAAAACTAGCGAATACAATTTCCGGGCGCTTGTTGCTGCGCGTTGCTTCTGTTCTGCACTTTGTTTGGCAATTTTCTGCAACCTGAAGGTCCTCAGGTTGTTCCGTTTCATGATGCGTTGAATCATTCCGACGCTGGTTCTCACTTTACTGGCATCTAATTCTTCCGAATTAGAGCTACCACTTACTGGTCCAGTTTAGGGTTGGAAGATCCGGGGTTCCTGTCTCTATCAGAGGGGGAGTTCATTCAAAAAGCAGTGTTCCCCTAACTTGGTTATACGGATTTTACACTCACGTGATGAATTCAAAAGCGCTTCGCCAATTGTCGTATAGTTACACCCTTTTCGCGTAGCTATGTGTCCAAAACCTTAGCTTTCACGCCTTTTTTAATGCGTGACATTTTGAAAACGAAGAATTTAAACCTTAAACACAAGTAAACAAACGAAAGATGACAGTCAAACCCACAGCATGCTATGATGATCACATTAAAAAAAACATCACACGTATACGCGTAGAACGCAAATGTACGTGGATGTCTTATTTTCGATACATTCCTTAAATTCCCAATTACAAATCTGTAGTGACGTATGGCCCGTCTAACTCTTTCCATAAAGTTCTGTACAGCCACCTAATCCACTTTGTTTGTCGGAGAACGCCAGTTTGCCGTAAACTCTTTCTCGCTTACAACAGTTTTGTGGGTCTTTTTCATGTTCTGATTGACTATAACCTAATATTTTTCCATATGGTGGAATAATTTGCATGTTTCTTCCGCAAATGCAGTAAAGCTTGCTTCAGATAGAATTGGAACAGAAACAATTGCCTGTATTTCAGTTATTTATTATTGAATTCAAGATCTTTTTTTATACAAATGTAGCGTTTTCTTCATACTTTTAAGAAAAAATACGGATAAAATTGTTCGTCACGGTTTCGAAGGAATTCTCGAATTTTTCCTGTAACACGGCTCATTAGGCGGCGCACACCTTCTTCGTCCATCGTTTTAGCTATCTTATTCCACCAGGTCTTCATCTGATTGATGTCTTTGACAACCTTTCCCTTTGCCTAGAGTCTCCTCTTCATGATTGCCCAGTATTTCTCAATAGGGCGGAACTGGGGGCAGTTGGGTGGGTTAAGGTTTTTCGGAACAACCTGGACCCCTTTCTCTGCATACCATTCTTGAACGACTTTGCTGTAATGACAGCTTGCCAAATCTGGCCAAAACATTACGGGATGGTCGTGGGATCGAATGAACGGCAAAATTCGTTTTTGGAGACACTCTTTTTGGTATAGTTCCGACGTCATTGTCTTATTTGTAACGAAAACTTTCGTTTTTTTGCCACAGCTGCAAATGCCCTGCCAAATCATGAATTTTCGTGCAAATTTGTCGGCAAAAACAAATTTAAATTTGGCTGGAGCATCCCCCCGAGCCGTTGCCTAGTAAAATTTTTGACCTGGGATTTGCCCGAAGTCAGCCTTGACATAGGTTTCATCGTCCATCAGAAGACACCCGTCGAACTTGGTCGTATAGCTTCCGAGCACGGATTTTGGCCACACTATTCTGTTTTATGGTCCGATTTGGCTGTTTGCTAGCTCGATACGACTTGATTCCTTCCCGGAGTCGAGTTCTCCTCACGGTACTATGGGCAGCACCAAATTTTCTGGCCAAATCACGGTCCGACAGATTGGGATTCCTCTTAATCGTCTTCAAAATCTTACCACGCAGTTTCCGGTCGACAATTCCACTCCGACGATTGGCTTGAGGCTTCCGAATCGTCGTCAATGTTTCCTTATACCGTTTGATAACGCGCCATACGGTATTTCTGGGCAATTTCAGCTGTTTAGCTAGCCTAGATCCAGACCACAATGGATTTTCCAAATAACTGTGCACATTTTTTTCCCTTCTTTCGGCTTCCATGTTGATTGTTTACAAAGTACAGTCGATTTGCGGAATGTCAAAAATACATACGCGAAGCTGAGCTACGACACGTGGGCGCCAAGAACTTCCAAATCCGTCCACCAGGAGCGCCACAATATGAGCAAAAGTTTGTTCCAATTCTAAATGAAGCAAGCCTTAGGCGTCTTTACAGACACTCGATCACTTAAATTTCCTGGTTGATGGTCCTGGTTGACGGTACCGGTAGCAATGCATATGTGCATATGCATATGTTTTCAAGCCATAGGTACAGATAGCCTGCCAAACCAGGTATTGCTTAACGAACTTCGACAATTCGTAAGCTTGAAAATGTCTGCCCTGCTTTCTGATACCGAAAGAACTAGGACCCGGATGGCCTGAAACCGATTTGAAATTTGCCTTGATGTAGGCGTCCATCCCTACACAATCCAACTTTATCAGCATCCTCTTGTAGAGTTTCCGGGATTGTTTTTTTATCTCTCTCTTCATTATCGAAATTTTCAACCTTTGGCTAGTTCATCTCCCATCATAGTCAATTAAACACCTTTTGAGTAATTTTTGCAACTTGTTCAGGAGTGAGATTTTAATTCGTGTCTTTGGCGTGAGAGATCTGGAGGTTAACCACTACGCTGGGGTCACCAGTAATTTCTCGTCTCCCTCTCTCTGGAAGGGGGGTTCTCAGACAATAAAACAGAAATTTATGCACAACTCGAGAACTAATGAATCAAATGGAACCAAATCTTGTAGTTGATTTTTTTTAGGCCGTAAATGTTTCTATTACGGTTTGAGAGCCCTCCCTCCAATGAAAGAGCGGTTCTCATACAAATGAAATGCAAATTTCTGCATAACTCGAGATCTAATCAAGCAAATACAACCAAATTTGGCATGTGGGGTGATTTAAAGGCAAGAAATGTTCCTATAGTGGTTTGAGACTATTCCCCTGTCTGGAAGGAGGGGCTCTCATACTAAGGAAAAAAAATCTGTATAACTCGAGAATTTATCAAGCAAGTGGATCCAAATTTGGCGTATGGGTTTTTTTTTTGAGGCAAGAAATGTTTCTATGGCGGTTCGAGATCCCTTCCCTCTCTCAAACGCAACACAATTTTTTGCGTAACTCGAGAACTTATCAAGCATATTGAACCAAATTCGGCATATGAGGGTTCGAGACTCCTCCTCTCTCTGGAAGGAGGGGCTCTCATACTAATGAAACACAAATTTCGACATAATTCGAGAACTAATCAAGTAAATGGAACCATATTCGGCATATGAGGGTTTCTGGAGGCAAGAAATGTTTCTGTGGTGGTTCGAGACCCCACTCCACTCTGAAAGCGATGGCTCCCATACAAATGAAATACAAAATTTCAACCAAACATGAGAATTATCGAGGCATCTAAAACTCAAAATGTGTATTTCTCGGGTAGGAAGCATGTTCTGATAAAAGTTTGAACTCCTTCTCAGTCAAAAAGGGTGATGCTTGAGCTACTCTCAGTGCTACATCATACACAAGAAGATAATCTAAGGTTTTGTAATAGAAAATTACGTTCAAACTGACAGGACACGGTGTAGTTTGAGGATAAAAATGTTATCTATGAAATGCTTCTACACAAACCGAAAAACCATGGTAGAAACTAATGATTCGAGAGTTAAATTAAAAACATTAGCAAAAATAAAAACAAAAGCAAAATAATAAAATAAAACTCAATAACTTTGGAATGGTCATAATGGTAGAATTTTCTGGGGGAGGGGGAGGTCTGACCAAATCCTACGCACTGATCAAAATTTAAAAAAAAATATTTGAAGAAAAGTCTACGTGGAGGAAGAGATTTTCAAAAATGAGTCTACATACTTTATGAACAGGCCCTAAGCTAATTCTACTCAGTACTTTAAGCGAACCTTGCGCAATATATTGTGTTTAAAACTTGTGGCATTCAGATAAATTCTTTCCTCGAATTTAAAGGACTTCTAATTGGAATACAACGCACAGGATGGAAACTACCGAGACAATAGGGAAAATCTGGAATTATCAGGGTATTTTCAATTGACCTAGGAAAACCTAGAGTTTCCAGGGAATTTTTGATTCATATTTGGTTGAATTCGTGGTTCAGGCGTGTTGAAAACAAATTCAATTGCGCATTCAGCACACATCACTAACAGAAGCGTCTCGTGATCAAAAATGTACGAGTTTCAAAAATAGTGAGTTTAGTTAATAAGTACAGTGAATTTATTTTAGGAAGTATTAAAAAATGCAGAATTATTCATAAATATATTGTCAACTCGCTTTTGGGGCGTTTAATAGCGTTAGCTCAAACAACCTCCGAAAATTGTTGGCTCTTATTTTTATATGTGAAATTCGTGAGATCATTTCAATGATAGAAAAGTGTTCAAACACATTTTGATCCAAACAATTCACTTGTTCAAATTTTAAAAATAACAAAAATTCTAAATTGAAACACTTTTTCTAACTTTCACTAATAAACTCGAGCAAATTCCATTAAATTCCACTAGAAATAAGCTTATTTTCGACAGCTAGGCCTTGTTCGTTTTCTGCTTATAGACTTTTCCAGTCTCCAGTGCACGACTTGAAGAAGACGTCACATTAGGTCTAGTTAAATATTAATTTACATTTTTCTAGTTCTCCAATCGTTCTACAAATACGATCGTAAATCGTTGTTTTTTTAAGGATGTCACAAAGGATTCACTTCGTTTGCCTCAAGTGCATATGGCGTTTCAAATCAAGAATTTCGAAGGGAATTTCGACAGTTTTTTCCGTTTGAAGCGGCCGTCCACAACAAACTTGTCCTTATCCGTGAAATATTCATGTTACGACATCATCAATGACGCAGCACCGGTATTTCTTTAGCAGCTTTGTGTATAGTTTCCGGGCACGCATTTTGGCATCACTATGCTGGCGTTGGTCCCGATTTGAGAAGTTGTACACCTCCTACGTTTTCAACCCGAATCGTTTCTTGGCCCTCTGGATGAAACTTTGCGAAACCTCAAGACTTTTGGCCAAGTCCCGCGACGAAAAGCTTGGATTCTGCGAGAAATGCGCAATCAGCGCTCCTCCGTTCCTGGAATTCGCTTAAGGCTTGTGCACCGCTTTCATCCGTTCCTGAAATGTTTAGAGGACCCTTGAGAAGGTCAAAAGGTGTTCATTCATCAGTTGTAGATGTAGCTCTATCATTTTGCTTTGTTATATATTTTGTGTATTAAGATTTTCCATTTTATGAGATCCTGGAATGGTTTCATAAATGAACTAGAAAAACATGGGAAAACCAGAGAATTTTGACTTCACTTTAAAAACAAACACGTTTAAGAGCACTTAGTTGTTTACTATCAAGCAAACTGATCTGGCTCGATGTATCAAGCAGGTTGCTTCCAACTTTTTTCCAACGATATTTCGCAGTATTTTGGCTTAACCTTCATTAGGATTATGTGCAATATATTAGTGTGATTGTGATTAATTCACTCTGTTATTTTTTTTTAGCGAACGATACCGTTCCTGACTCTAGGTCAATCCTACTCGAGGTGTCGGTTGAATCGAGCTCAGATTTATCGTTATGTTCTGCTCAGGACTTTCAGCCAATTCTGCTCAGGACTTTTTAGGAAGGTTGCTTGAAAGTTAGAGTGAATTTAAGTAAGCATTTGAATCGCATGATTCCGATCGTATTCCGTTTGTAATCCTGAGAAACAATAAGCTAGCTAACAAGCCAATGAATATAGATACAGGTATACCTCGATAGTACGTACATCAACTTTCTCACTTCAAGTTGCAATTGCATAAAAACTTCTAATTGTATCTGAAATCTAATAACATTAAACGAAAGAGCAACCTTCTGCTCTTTCTTTTGAATGCATAAGAATTCAGATCAATCTGTGGTTTGTTTGAAATTGCGATTTGAAGTGGGAAGGTTGATGTACGTACTATCGAGGTATACCTGTATAAGCAACTAAGATTGTGTAAGTGTATTGTTGGAAATTCATAACAAAGTTTGCTCAGAAATTCAAGCAAATGTCTCACAATATTTTAATTCTTTAAAAATTTTCTTTTAAATTTCAAACGAATCACTTCAAATTTGAATCAAGTTTAGTTTTCATAATAATTCAGTAGACTCCGATTATAAGTGCTCGGAGCCAATGCAGCTTTCGTTTAGCTAAAGAAGCTAATAATTGAGAAGGATGTATTAAATGTTCATACCATACACCTGGAAAAAAACATACAGGTCCATAGAATGTTCAATTTGCGTGAATAACCACTAGCAGTTATAAAACCAATATGAAATATGGAATGATCTCACCACTATCAACAGATTTTTGTTACACCCTAGGATACCCCTAGGCTGTCATTCGATCGAATTTGTTTTTTGTATTTCAAACCCATCTGGATGGAATCGGAAAACTGCAAATTGAAATCGCGTGGTCAACGTTCATAATTGCTGAAAAATTTATTCCAGGAATTCAGAAAGTTAAGGAAACATGAAGAATGCTTGAAAGTCAAAATTTCATTTGTTAAAATTTCATATTAATAAGACAATATTTAAATTCATTCCAACGAAAGAAAAATAACTGTCGCATCTACACAAATGTCTACCACTGTAGTCTGTACGTTACTACGTATTGGTGGACAAGTTTGATGCTTCCGGGTGGATTGGCGCGGGGAAGTATTGTAAAGTTAGTTTCTCTCTTTTTGCGCTGCGGGTGGCATTTGACATTACGCTAGAACTTAATAGTCAGTTCTGCTGTAGTAGAATTTTACGATTACATATTTATTGAGAAAGAAAAAAGTATTAGAATATGTTAGTTTGCTGGTTGAACTTATTTTCATCTCTGCACGACCAATGTCGACAAAAGCAGCAAAAAATCGATTTTCCAATTTAGATTGAACTTCGATTATTTTAATGAGGTCCATTGGCTTGATTTTAAACTTCATCGTGAGCATCCACCGACCCACATCCACGATACAGAAAACCCAATCCGAATCCCATTTAAACACCGCGCAATGTGCATAGTTAGTCTCGAAATAAGACCTGTCAAAACTTGAATTATTATAATGGGATAACGGATCGACCAACAGGTTAACCCCTTTTCCCAACCGCCAGCAATTTCCAAGACCACTTGCTGGTTGGTTATTTTGGCTGCGACCTGTGAGTGACGTCACAAAATACGTTGCCACCGGCTTTTTCACCCAGCCTACCCTACCCGTCCACCGCTCGGTTGTGGTTGTTACCCTGCGAATATTGATGAAAATAAAAACTGTATCCCCTCTGCATGTCCCGGCGGTCCCGGATGTGAGTGTGAATGAAATCGCGTCCAATGTTTCCCTCGCCGGCACCGGGCGCAGAGAACGGAACGGAACCAAACACACATCGCGAGGCAACACCGCACCGAATGAAGGAAATAAGAAACATTTACCGAGCGAAGAGAGACACAACAAGTGATGTGCGATGTGCGGCGTCTTCGCCGTCGTCGTCGTTGTCGTCGTCGTCGGAGCAGGGTGGAATGAGTCGGAAATCGGTTATTTTTCTGTTGGTGTTACTCGAACGAAATTAACGGTGGGGACCAACGATTCGGCGTATGATGGTTTGATGAGGGGCCACGGGGCAGGAGAATGAATTATTTACAACGACGATCCACACGGGTAGGATAACGACCATGTTTCCCTATAAATGCGTTTATACTTTATAAACATACTAATCGAAAAGCTGTGGGACAATTTATCAAGCGCGCGAGAGACGTTCGGCGAGGATCCTCGTCCGCCGCGCGCGCTGTTCAAGTGTTACGTCAGTGCGGGGTCGTGCGCCGGCACTTGAGATTTGTGATGATTCCTTTTTTCGGGCCTTTCTCTGTCGAGGGGGGTTTGGTTTAGGTAAGCATCTGAAAGAGTGGCCGATTGTGTTTGAGTTTTCGAGAAATATGTTCACCCAATCAGAGTTAAATAGTATGGCCAACTGTCGAACGAAAACAAAATTTCAAGTCCGGAATAGGATGACGTTATGGTTGTTTTATCGGCGCCTAATAGCAGCGGTAGTAACTAAAACAGAAAAAAAAGTGGGTACAGAGAGCTAACACGTGAATCGGAATCTGGAAGACGGAAGCCGCATGTACACATCTGTGTTATTCGACTCGCCCGAGAACACGTTCAGCAGCCGCATGGGGCCACAAGTGGTTTGTCGTAGGTCAATGATACGGTTGTTCGCTCTTGAGCGAGAGAGTGGCGAATATTTTAGGAAATTGTCCAGATTTGGGAAAGTATGTTGGAGCATACAAGTTCCTTGTTTTCTTTTTTTCTTCTCCTAATTCCTTATGTTCTTATGTTTAGATGCGGATTAACATCTCTTATGTGTTGATAAGTAACAGCCTGTTAGAATATTTTTGATTTGAATAGCTTAATGGTGAAGAGATTGTTTTTAATTCTGATAAGAGAATTTTGATGTTTAAAATACAAATTGTAACCTGTATGCAAGCTGAAATTTTAATGAAACTTCGATATATTTCGGTACGGATTTTTCCCGAATATCGCGAAAGTTCACAAGTGAAAATAGTTTCAAAGCGTTCGGGAAAGTTAACACTTTATTGCCCTCTCTACTATCGGCAAACTTCAGGAAGATATGGATATATGAGGAATATCGAATATCCGAAATATCCGTGATAATGTGGCACAGTTCATGAAAACAAAACAAAACAGTGCGATTATTATACATAAGGCTACACCCAAAATAAATTGCAATTTCGCATTAAATTGCAATTTCGCATGATTTTGTTTCAGTTTTCACCATTCATCTTCGCTCAGAGACAAAATTCCACATAAGCTGAGACACATGCTACGAAAAAAATCAATTTGTGAGTTAGGTGGTGCAGTGTATTGTCATGAATATGTTTTTAATCAATCTGAGTGCAATGCGTCGCTTGCCACACACTTTGTGGATCAACATGGGCAAAATTGTTTCTAAGGTATCATGCAGTTTTCTCAAGATATGATTGCAAAAATTGCAATTTTTGGATGGCGCTTTTTTGACATCTTTTCAACTTTTCAATGTAATGTGCCTTTTTGTGAAGGTTAAGAAACCTCTTGTGATTGTTTTATTAGCTTGTTCAATTTCCATGTTAACCTCGCGTTAATTTTGTTTTTTTTCCTTATAAAATGGTCGACCATTTACTCCATTCAATTTCATGTTAAATTACATCATGCACTATTATACTGTTTCTTGCAAATATTAAGATTCCTTTAATATTCTTTTGAAAATACACTCTTAAAAATAATAAAAATTATATTAGCTGAAATTGATAGAAGATATCGAGTTTGGATCAAGTAAACCTATAAATAACTGATTTTTCTGTACAAATGGATGGAAATCCAAGAATTACTGTTGTCAATTGAAAGTGAAAATAATATTGTGCGAAAATATGACTTGTGATGCAATATCACATCGACAGCTGAAAAAAAGGTTATGCGGATTTAAAATAGTATGATGTATGATGTATGATATGCACTACCACCCATTGTAGCACGGAAATTAAGTCCGACAGCAATGGGCTCTCCTCTCTGTTAGACTTGATCAAGCTTTAATAACCACTGATTATCTTAATCATGTCGTTGTATGAAGGGGCAAAAACGGGTTGGATGGATCGATAGGCAACATCACTTATACGTATCCACAGGGATATAAAGAATTTCCTTCCAACAACAAGATTGAGCAATTGGCATAAACGCGAGCTATCTAGCTTGAGGATGTCCCAATGGGCGGGGGAAAAAGCCAGCCCTCTATTCACAAACTGATAGCAATGGGGAGTTGGCATTCCCACTCTCCCCATCCAGAGTGCTTTAATCGGGTGCCCTGGTGGTCCCTCCCAATCCAATCAATGGTTTATATGATAGTGTATATATTGATGTAAATGCAAAATACTACAATCACTTGTAGCTATTATATATAATCTCCATTCGGTTGATCCTGAAATGCTAGAAATGTTGTAAAGTGTTGAAGTGTACAGTTTTGTGGTTCGCGCTTGTGAGGACTAGCTATGTTGTGAAGTTGTATGTGTCTCACCAGTTTGCGAATTTTAAATAGTGGGTTAAAACACTTAATATTACGCGACCGTGAACTGAAAAACGACTCCTTCATATGCCTCCTGCTGTCAGTATATAAGTTTTCAAAAGCACACAGTCAAGCATTGGCCGGCACCCCGCAGTATATCCCTTTTTTTTCCGATGATGATTTCAGTCACAGTAGGGACTTATTTTATTATTACCTTAAAACTTTTAGTAGCTTGGTTACCTTTATCAACACAATATATTTACGTAGTAAGTTGATGATAGAAGAAATCTTTGCTGGCTGCTATCGTTTTTTAAACTAGCTTTTCTCTGTAGAACTTCCCTGCAGTTCTCTGCAGAAATTCCCTGGAGTTCTTTGCATCACTTTCCTTAAATTAGCTGCAGCATTTCTCTGAAGATTTCTGCGAACTTCCTCGAAATTCTCTGCGGAACTTCCTTGATGTTCTCTGAAGAACTTCTCAGAAGTTTTCTGAAAAAAATCCCTGAAGTGTTCTGCGGAGCTTCCCAGAAGTTTTCTGCAAAACTTCCCTGAAGTTCTATGAAAACTTCCATGAAGCTCTCTTAAGGACTTACCCGAAGTTTTGTGAAGAACTAACCCGAAGTTTTCATAAGAAATTACCAAAAATACCCATATTGGGATAATCAGCCACCTATGTGCACTAGCGGTAAACATTCATTACATAGTTCATAGGCAGACCAGCGCCACGCGGTGAAATAATTATGAACTTTGAGTTCGACCGTCTGGACCACCATGATTATTCGTATAAATTTCCTGAAGACAATGAATTCCTACACAGAAAAAAATTATGAAAATTACTTGTGATTTAATCTGAAACTTCTATTAAAATATATGAATATAATTAATGTTTGCATGCAATTGTCAATTTGATATATCATGAACAGTGATAAACACTAACTTCATGCAAAGTTATATTAGATTCATCTTAATACTTTAACTTGAATTCATATTCGCAACCGATAACATATAAGTATACGACACGCTCTTATTTTTGCGTCTTGAACGCTTGAATTTTACATGATATCAACACAATACAGTATCGCCGCTAAGTTTGTCAAGTCAAAATAAGTTGTCACCGCCATATTGTGTACGTGCCCGTACGGGATTGAAGCATTAGCAATTGTGAAGAACATTTTCTAAAAGTTCGAATAAATTGTGTGTTACTGTGAAAATCGTAGTGAGCGGGCGTAGGATTTTTCGAGTTCACCGAAGCCGGCAAGTGCCCGTTCGACAAATATAAACTCGTCTGCAAATCTCAAACCTGGAAAAAAAATCATATAACTGCTGCACATGTATGGAATCAGCTTGAAAACTGTGTTTGAAGGCCATTATATAGAAGGTTTTTGAAATTAATTAATCCATTTATTTTTGAATGAAAGTAATCAAACAAATATACTTGATTTCTAACCTAAAAAAATCCGAACCGTAGTTAAATTTACAGCTCTTATATTGACAGGACAAGTATATTTACAGTTCACATTTTATTTCGCTGTGAATTCAAGATAACGCGTAAATTTCTATTTAATATAATGGAGGTAATTTTTTTACATTCAAGTACTCATAATTTTACAGGTTTTGTTCGAACTGTGTACATGATCTTAATATAAAAATACAATATTAGATATTACAAAAAGTTCACTAGCACATGTGGTGCTAGTCCACGTAGCGGACGAGTTCTGAACTAATGTAAACACCATCTGAAAGGCCTCAATCAACCAAACATCTTTGTCCAAGATGCCAACTAGGTATGTGTCGAGGATCTAAAAATCCAGGTTATAAAGAAATTTTACATGCACACTTGCGCCACGTAGTGAGATAATGTTGTAATTTTTAAGTTTACCATTCTTAAGACCTACTTAACAACTTTGCTGAAGGAAGTAACTTTCTATATACGAAGGATCACAAGATATTATCTGATGAAACAACAGAGGCCAATGCCCATATATCATTTGAGAATACCATCAAGAGAATCCGCGCATGTCGAGGGGTTTACTGTACTTTGCTGTTTTTTTTTGCTGAAATATGTGAAGTCGGATTGACAAACTTTCTTTTGCAAAGTTGTATGTCTTAGTCTTAGGAATTTCAGAGAAATGCTTTGGGAGTATTTACATTTAAGCTGAGGCAGTAATGAAAGTGGTTCTTAAAAGATAACATAATTTTAATTTTTGATGCCAAGTTGAGAAAAAAATGCAAACCGCATGAGGTCAAAATACTATTTTCGGTAGTTTTAAGACCCAAGCTAACAAAAACTGGCATGGAGATTGGGGTTTAAGAATCTCTGTCGACCAGTGTAACCAATCAGCAATAATGAACAAATCCAGTCTCAGCTTAAGAAATCTCATGCAAATCCACTTATCCTCAGCATTTTGAACTTTTGGTTAGAATGCAGAAATACATGATCAGTAATGATGATTACAAGTGGCATAAAAATATTAGGAGAATATTTTGCTACCATTTTTCTTACAAACAATAGATTTTTGGTGTTAAGAACGAATTTTAAATTTGGACTACATGGAATTTAACATACGGAATATATCCTTTCCAGGATTCTGAGTTCATGCTGCACGCTGTGTTGCGCGGATTACAGCGATGAGATCTTTTTCAGTATTTCGACTTAATCTTTATCAAGGTTATGTGCAACCCGTACGTATGATCTTGACTAAACCACTTTCTCTGGTGTTTTTTTACCAATCTTAGCTTAACTTGAAACGAAAAGCTTGAGCGAGTCTTTCTTAGGACTCGTAGTTACTCCTTGTTAAGGTGTCCGCTCAATCAAGCTCAGGCTGTCCAATCCTGACAAACCCGGTTGATTTCGATCGGGAGGCAGTGAAGCACAAAATTCAGATTGCATCCTGTTTAATATTCTGAGAAAATATTAGCAAACTGCCAACCTGAGGTGTTTGGGCAATTCATACTTAAGGTGTGAAAGTGTTTTGTATTTTGAAAGCGAGAGCAAATTTGAATCAAGCTCAGTTTTCGTAGTAATGTCTGCTCGTGATTATTAGTGTCCAGAACCGAAACATGGTCCGTGGAGAAGGTGCCAATAAATGACATTTTATTAAATTTACACAAACCTAATAAAGCACTCCCAATTATCAAATCAATACAAATTACGGAATGATCTCACCGATCTACCATTAATTACTTTGTTCTGTTGTCTTTACCGAAAGATGCAACAGTGGTCGTCATCAACTTCAACGCTACCATACAAAAGTGAGCTAGGCTGTCATTTGATACAACATAATTAATGACAACAACAGTATCAACAAACGAACAGACACAGATGGACTAAGTACAACATAATCCGGACTAATACATACAGTAAACATGATTAGAAATAGAACCACAAACACAAGAAACACCAACCCAGACACCACCTCTCAGGATCTAACACAACCATTATTCAAGAGTTAACTAGACATACTGGAACAGTGTAAAAGTGTAAAAATAGGGTAAATAGCTTTCTCACGTACTATGTTTTGTAGATATTTGTTTAATTTATTTGACTTTTCTTTGTATTTGTTTGTCCTCAAAAGTGATGTTCAATAGAATTACTAGACGTTTAAATCTAATAACAGAACATAATATGACAAAAACAGAAATCTAGTAAGTAAATTATATAAGAAACACCACACGCAGCATACCGACACATTATATTTTCACAGTAATCCCTAGAAGTAGGCAAAATATATTACGCCGAAACGTCGGAAAATAGAAAATTGTCTGTTTCATTATTATGAAGACTGAAAGCCAAAGAAATCATCTTAACACCACAAAGTCGCAGTCGATAATCAGTTACAATGTATTAAAAACTTTCGAATGTTTTTGTGAAATTCAAACATCTTGGAGTAGTCAAGAGTTGAATCAAAAACGTCGAGAAAAAGTCGGGGAAAATGCGGGAAGTCGAAAATTAAAATTGAGTGTGTTAAGGACATACGGAATCAAGTTTTATTTAGTACAAAGTTCTAATACTATTAGGACTTCAGCCGTGAAATTTCCAATAATCGTTTGCTTCACTGAAGCATCCATTAGTTAGCAATTTGAGCGTTGTTTGTTTTGTTTAGTGATTTTTAGTCTCAAAAATCGTGAAGTGATAACCTTACCTATAAATCATATGGAAAAAAAGGACTCTCTCCAGTTTCACCTCGAATAAAAGCGTGACTTATTAAACATTTCCATTGGTAAAAAGACCAGTTCGTTAGAACCCATATCATTGCAAAATGAACTCTGAAGTTAAGGCCAAAGTATTTCTGAACACGACAATGAAATCTTTAAGTGAATTTCAGTGATTTACTGGAATCTTAAATGTATTCAATGTTTATAAAATCTTATATTTCGACTTTCTTTCCTAATTTGTAATTTTGTTCTCATAATTTTTATTTGAAGTTTGTTTGAATGTTTTTTTTTGTTTTTCCTGTTTTGGTTTATTTTTTATTTTGTTTTAATTGGTACAATTTTAATATTATACTGACATTTCTTTCAATGCCCCTTAAATCAGTTTTTCATCATCAGTTTTCTCTAAAGACTTACTAAAAGAAGGTTTTGCTTATCAATCCAGCCTATCGATACCGTTAAATCCATGCCACGTACATACGATGAACCTTTTATCTATGACAACCCATTTAACCGATTCATTTTCTCATCCTTTCAGTTAGCCAGCCTGATCACAACGTCTCAGTGTACAACCGCATTTACCAAAATCTTTGACGTGCTGCAACCTTTCCAGTATCGCCTTGCATTGGCACCTACAATCATACAACAACAACAACTTGTCGTAAAGGAATGATACAGAAGTCCACTTCGAAGGATGCGTGCGTAAAGAGCACCAACAAAATGCACCCGCCCGTTCCAGTTATTGCTTTTCCGCTTATGGTTATGCTGTGTTCAGGAGATTTCGGATATTTTTCAGTGGTTTTTCGGAAACGTCGAATACGCCGAAAGAAGAACAAACAAGGGCAAAGCTGTTGGAGGAATCTGTTTGTGTGTGTGTATTTTCGTTTCACCGAGGGCATCGTCAGTGGAAAGAACTGCACCAAGATGAAGTGGTGCAGCAGAGAATTGAGATTTGAACATGTGTGTTCGGAGATTTCTCCGGTGGACTGAAGTGAGGATTTGCCTTCATCTTTTTGTGTTACGTTTGTCCCGGGGCTTTCTTCAGCTTCTACGAGTTTTTGATGCTGTTGCAAAACGAGAGGACAGTGATCCTGTTTTTTTTCTTCTCTGGTAGCTATCGGATGTTTGTTTTGATGAGGACTTGTTTCCGCTTTCGGAATTTGTAACATGAATAACTCAAAACCATCGTTGAATTTGCTTGGTTGCATCGATTTGTTAATGTTGGCAGGGCAAACTATTTTAATCACTTTTATTTGCAGATAACCAGACTCGACAAAAAAAAGTGTAACGATAATAATTAAAATTATCAGCATGGATCAACTGCCATTAATTCGAGTGTTACAGTGTACACACTACTACCGCCTGACCTTCCCGTACCCAAGCGAATGACCGACTATCCTTGTTGATAATCCTTGCTCACACACCACCACCGTTGTCAGGCTGAGTGACGAGCATGTTTTTGGTTCTGTTCTGCGTGTTTAGAATTTACCAAAAAGGATAGAGGTGCTGATCAGCGTCGTGGGTGTGGGTGTGTGCGTCGATGTGGATGTGAATGTATATTGCAACAGCTCGACGTACATAATAATAACCCGGACAACAATAACACGCTACATTATCTGTTCCGTGCATTCCGGGTGTTGAGCGGTGGCATGTGGTTTGGTGGCGTTTGAATCCTCCGGGTGTTGATGAGCGCTGGATCATCCAATGTGGCCGCTCGGTTGGGGGTGGAGGCGGTGGAAACAAAAAAAAATCAGCTTATAATTGTTATAGTAGCGATGAATAGACTGTTGCATTTTGATGTTGGTACCGTCGAATGGGGATGACTTCTACCTCAAATTTAAGTTCGATGATATGCTCCATCATTTGAAACATCGTGGTTTCCATGTTATCAAAGGTTTCGTCTCGTTTTGAAATCCCAGATTAGCTATTATTTGAATTTTAATTCCGTCTTCATCTTGCAGGCCTTCTTAGTGACCTAAGTAGTATCTGAGAATGTCTTCAAAGCTGAATACACGTATTTGTCAAATAATAAGCGATTGTAACGGTATCGAAAAGGAATAACTCAACCTACTCATAGCTTTTCAAGCTATAGACAAGTGATTTTAATTTACAATTCCATTTTAAGAATTTATCTGGAATCGAGATTTTTGAAAATGTTGAGTTTAAAGGAAAGTAGTGTGTCAATCAAATGAAAAAAACATCCGATTCTGCAAGCGTTTTCCAACTAATTCTATGAAAGGAATACTACTTACTAACAGTTATAAACGAATGGTTTGAGAAACTGCACCTCGGGATGCCCTGTAAAGAGTTTGATAGAAATTACGAAAAGGAAAGCGAAAAATGTTGCAGCTCTGGATTATGCAATCAATATTCAGAAAACGACGAAAGATAATTTCATGGAGTTTGTGAGTTAAATGACAACTTAATAATACTTTTACTTGCTAAATTTGGCATATTTAAAAGAATTAAAAAAACCATGATGCCAGATAATAACTGTTTTCATTGCTTTAATGTTTGTTCAAATTAGTGCGGAGTCAAGTACAGTTCTAGTTATCAGGAGTTATCAGGAAAATTTATATTCTAATTCATATGTAACTCTTAGAAACAATGTAATTTTATGTTAGAAAGCAGTTAAAGAAGATTCTAAGAGGCATTGCATACGATTCCTGATGAGAATTCGATATCTAATATCGAATTCTGTTCCAAACAATCGTCATTAGCGGAAAGTGTTGATTTTCTTATTACATTCGAAGAAAACGGCAACTCGAGCGCATCGAGAGCTCCAGAAAGTGTATCGGAAATGCAAGCGAAACAACATTCCGTGGTTGGTGCCGTCGCTTCAAAGATGTGATTTTGATGTTGACGACCGTCCATGCTAAAGAAAGCCCAAAACTTTCGAGGACGCTGCATTGGAGGCATTGCTCGATGAAGACTCGTGCTAAGAAGAGCTTGCTTCAGCATTAGTTACCCGTCAAGCCATTGCCATGCGATTGCATGATCGAGCTCTGTTAGAATGATGGGTAAAAGTTGTGTTCAGCGAAAATTTAGGAAGTTCCTTCGAAAAATGTCCGGGAAAGCATATATTTTGATGCACTTTATCGATATGTTAACCTTTGGATACAGTGGTGTGAGAAAATTAACCGGTTGTGCACTTTCTTTCGAACCCGGACGTCAATTTTGACAACAATATCTTGCTCCATAGTTCCTCCTTTGCTGAGTCTCTTGTGATATGCCACAAAAAGTACCTTGTCAATGTCCCGAAACAACAGAATAAAATTGCAACTAGCCAGTGAGTAAAACTACTCTGTGCAGACCACAAAGTGCACAAAACAGACACTAACTCATCGGCAATCAAGTTATAGGGAAAAAAAAAACATCTACAAACGAACCACGTGTGGTATATACAGGATCTGGTGCACCATATGAAATGCCCAGTCTGCGAGTATTAACAGAGTATTAAATCGATGAATTTGATAATACATGAAATACACAATTTTAGACTGTGCAGTGCACGAGGTGCACATATGGACGAGACGCCACTGTTTGGATATTATAGAGTGTGACGGTCAAAATTGAACTTCGTTCATTTAATTAAATCATATTTATTTCAAAAAATATTGGTCGTAGAAAATCAAAATTTGACACCCGTAACAACAACACGTGAACTTGCGATTAAAGCATACTTCGATCCGGCGGTTCATTACTCCAAGGTGTCTCACAACTCAGAATGCAGAATAACTTATCCTACCAAATCAGTCGATGACTTGAAGTTGGTCAGAAAAGTTCCGAATAGTTCAATTGTGGCATGTCCTGATTTAATTTACTTGCATCGCCATCTTTTGGCAGGAAATTCAGATAATCTCCATAAATTTCCATTTTTTCTGCGCACCCTTAAAATATGCTGCTTTTTTGTGAGAGTCGGAACCCTCGTGATTTACCGAAATTTTGTAATTTTGGGCAGAAGACGAGACATGCTAAGCCTTGAAGCTGACTAGACTGGTCAGAGCTGATAAGAAGGTGTTATTACAAGCAGTGCCGTCATTTTCTCTGATTTGGATAAATAAAGCTGAGAAGCTGAGTTTATGAATTTGATGTATGCTTAAATTGTAGCTTTTGACTAATTCTACAACTTTGTCCAACAGTGTGTTGCCCTGACTGGTATGTAAAAACTGTGATATTCACTACAATATTGAAATGATATTTATTGATGAACATCATTTGAATATTCAGATAATGCGCTCTCACGTCATAGATTTTAAAGTTAGAGCAATTATTAGTAAGACGAATTTACGAAGATAATAGGGCGCAACCTTTCATCATGATATTTTGAAAATCGGTTCGAGAATCGGTTTGTTATTTGAGTTTTGAGAATCGGTACGAGTTATCGGCAAATGAATTGCATTGGGTCGAAATAACTATTTACTGCACTGATTACGTGTCTTGGAAGCTCGATAAAGCAGGTGTCTTATAAAGGGTGTATCGATCAAAATTTGGTCGACTTAAACTTGACGCATTTCCTTTCATCGTGCATTAAAAAAAATGCGTACCCCTCATTTTGAAGATGTGTTCGTGTAGCATTATGCCTCTATTTTGATTTTGAGATTAGCACTTCAGTTATCAAAATGTTGTCGTAGGAAGAGAAGCACGTGCATGGCGAAAATCCAAACTACTTTCACGCCTAAATCAACCGTTTTTTTTTCCTCTGTTCGGGACATAAACCACTGCGACCAGTACTTTGTTCTATTGTAGTATATCCCGTGTCCTTTGTGTAGTGCATGTCGAGTTACCTCATCACTATTGAAAAATGATGAAGTATTCGGTGTTGTTACAGTTGTCATTGTTTGTTTTGTTGGCAATGAATCAAATTTTATTGAAAGTTTCCGCTATTTAAACCCTTTGAGGAATGAGAGCACTCTTCAAAGGCGCGCCCCTTTATCAGTCAAAATCAGATTCATTGCAAAGAAAACAAACTATGACTCCGATACTGACCATGCATCAGAACCCTAGTCATAACCAATTCAAACTATAGAACATAAAATAGACAATAAGAATTCACATAAATGAAGACTTATCATGTTTTACTCATTCCAAGCTCATCCTCGCACAATCGGGGCACAAAACGAGTATTGTCACTCTTAATAAGACATAAAATGTAATAAGGACTAAGATATGTTCCTTTGACTACAAAAAACAAACATGTTCCCTAGTTTGAATTGATTCGGACTAGGGTTCGGTGGTAGATCTGATACCCCGTAACGCACCACAAAAAGATGATCTACCAGCGTTACGGGTTAAAAATCAACCGTTACCAACGTATTAAAAGTGTTCGGTGAACGTTTGTCGACAGCCAGGAAAGCTGGATCGAGGGGAAAGCCGGAGGCCAGCGGAAATCCAACCTTTCCGTCCGAAATGCCGTAAAGAAGCTGGGAGTAGCGCCTTCAACCGTGGATAGAGCTCAACCGTGGAAAGTTGAACACGACGATGCTGGTGAAGTTTGATTGCGTGGTACAGGACGATGAAACTTACGTCAAAGCAGACTTTAAATAGCTTCCTGGACAAGAATTTTATACGGCAACCGGACGGGGAAAGGTGGCAGATATTTTCAAGCACATTAAACGGCCAAAGTTCGCGAAAAAATATTTGCTGTGGCAGGCCATCTGTGCCTATGGTTTGAAAAGAAACGTTTACATTGCGACCGGAACCGTCAACCAGGAAATTTATTCGTGCGAGTGCCTACAACAACTTCCTTTCCTGAAGCGACGCTAGTGTTCCGTTCTATTTTGACCAGATTTGGCATCTTGCAATTACGGAAAAAAAAGCCATGGAGTGGTATGCTGCCAACAACGTTCAAGTGATGCCCAAGGACAAGAACCCTCCCAACACACCAGAGCTCCGCCCAATCGAACAATATTGGACCATCGTCAAGCGGAACCTTAAGAAGATTCAAAAAGCTGTTGTGAGCAAGAAACAGTTCAAGGCGTTCTGCGGCGAATAAAGTTGACAAGGAGGCTGTACCAAATCTTATGGCAGGTGTTAACGAAAGACCCGGCAATTCGCATTCGGTGAAAAGTAAGCTTAGCTGAATATTTCTCCTGTATTCTGTATTAAATTAACTTGAATAAGAAAAAGAATTGAACTCTGATCGACTCACACACATTACTGTTTGACCAAATTTTGATCGGAACACTCTGTAGCCGACGGAGATAAGCGGATAAGGTGCCTCTTAGAAGATATTGGGATTGGATATTGGGAAGCTTTAATACAGAAGGAAGTCGAGCTCAATATGGGGAATCCCTAATGCTTGGAAAATTCACTTCGTACTTAGTGTGCCATGAACGAGACGCTGATTTAACCAATAGTTCTATATCAAGCTGATCAATATTCTAAGTAGATTTGCAAGTACTGTGATTCTGCTCAGGATGAATCATGCGAAATCGGTGTATCAACAAAAAGTATAAGCCACAGGCTACTGTATCTCTAAACTGAACCAAGCATTTCTAGAGCTAAAAGGGGTTTAATATGAGTGATTGTTACAATATTGTAACAACCCCGGACACCAATCCTTCAAGAATGGTGTTAGCAAAATTCGGTCCGTACATGAAGAAGAAAAGCACGGTGTTTAGACCAAGTGCTGCAACGTTTAAGATGTATGGAAACCTTCGCCTAACAGACATTGTCGTTGTTTCGTATTTACTTGACATTCAGCCTGAGACTATTTCGTCACGTCAGATACCTGGAACTGGTACTTCGTCTTAGAAAATTCCAACGATGCTTACTGAAATTGATGCCAGTCCAACTGGAGGAAAATATAACGAAGCTTACCACTACACCACCGGTGCCGTCGACTGACAGACATGACCCGAGTTCGTCGGTTAAGAGTATATTGTAGATGAAGTTTTGAAGAACGTCTGATCAGCAAAAGATAAGTAAGCAAACGGCCCGCAGCCTTTCTCAATCTAAAGGAATTCATAGACTTCCGAATTGTTGACGTAGTAGATTCAGGAAGTCGCTGTTCCCCATAAATCTATCACCATTAGAATTGTATGGTACCAATTATTCACACAAATGCCCACAAAAGTCACTCCATTTGACGGTACCGCATTTACGTGCGAGGGTGCGAGGCACTATTTCTCGCTAGTGGGAAGCAACAGGAACCCACCGACCCAAACACCGACTACAGGCTAAGAGCAACAGCTTTGCCCTATTGTACCTTCCGAACCACCATCAATTCCACTTCCGTTCGCCCCCCTCCTCCCCTCCGCGGCCAACCGAGCCAGTAGTAGAGAAGAGGCACAGCAACAATGTGTGTTGTTGTTAGAGGATATCAATATTTATTTTTCGACAGTGTTTAATTTCGATTCTCGCTCTCGGTTCACCAGAGCGTCATAGTGCTTGGGAATTGACGAGACACGGGAAAGAGGGCGGAAGAGTGATGACGATTGTGAAAAAGGCACCTCTCTACCGGTATGGCACACCCCCACACGCTGGCGAAATGTAGTAGATTCAACCGGTGGCAGATCAATTTTCTATACACACATTTTTCAATCCCGGATTTGACGGGAAAATTTCGTTGCAAGTTTTCTACTTCTTCAGACTGTTTTATCATTATTATATTTGCCGTTTTTCGGGTCGGTTACTGATCATTTTTCTCCGCTTGACCGTCCCATGAGCAGCAGCAGCAGCAGCGATTCCAGTTGTACAGGTGGTACTATGCAATTATTAACATATTTATGGTTTCACATTGGCGACGGACGACGACGACGACGATGATGATGATGCGGTGATGTTGTTATTGTTGATTGGGACCGGTCCTTCAGCCAATGTGCTCCGAAAAATCACTCCTCCACTCCACTTTGTCCGTCCGTCCACCTTGTACGTGTTCGAAGCTCGGTGAGCGAGCTGCTGCTGCTGTTGCTGCAACCTTTTGGGTCGGTACCCTTCGAAAAGGATGGCTGTATTTGGGTTCGTTTCTGGTCTTCGACCTATGCTGGCAGTGCGTATCGACGACGAGTGAGCAGATGGCTTTTTTGGAGGCTTTCCACCAATCGCTGAGACAGAGAATTGATTTTTTTTTAAATCGCCTTGATGATCAGGATGAATATGCGTGAGTGTGTGCGCGCGTGTGTGTGTCTGTGTGTGTGTGTATGTTTATATGTATCGGGATATGCAAAAGGTGTTTCTTGTGATATTTTCGAAATGATTTTAATTTCTTTCTCCTTGTCCTTTTTCTCTCTCTCCATCCATTTCCAGAAAAAGCAGGCTATCAGTCTCCATATGGCGGCATGGACAATGGCGTGGTAAGTTTTGTTTTTAGTCTTTTTTTTTCAGCTTTCCGTCGTCGTTCCCCGTTTATTAGTGGAGCCCTTTTTGGAGTTGGGCTCCTGAAACTTTGCAACTGCTGCTCGGTCGTGTTGTGCAGGGCGTGCAATCAACTTTGTAGGTTAAGTATAGGTTCGCGCGATAAAGAAGGCAGGGAAGCTGGAAATGATGATTTTCTTGAGAGAATGGACTATCAAGAACGGGGTAGAGAGAGAAAGGGTAACGAAGTGGGATAGTTGTTATCCCCTTTTTTTTGCGTACAGAATGAGGGAACTCAATTGTAGTTTCAAGTTTTCTGCTGAGAATTCAGGAAGAATGCAGCGCCGGGTGCAATGAACCGGTATATGGCTGGCGTTAATGTGGGAGATTTTGGGTTTATTTCTTTTTAATTCCGTTTTTATTTTCATGTTCTTTTGGAGTTCTCACATTGTTCCAGTGCTTTTCATCAAAGCAATCGAAGGTCGTTGCCGTTGACAAAGATTGTTTTTGTGAATAAATGTATTAGTTGCCAGTTCGATTACAATTTTTTGCTGCCATAATATCTACTTCGTTCGTGTTTGGCTTCTTGAATTTACTGGTGACGAACTAGCCCAGGTCACCCAGGCTAAAAGTCACTTTAATAAAGATTTTGAAAACATGTTTAGATGAGCCATTTGGAGAATATACAATTTAAACTCATACATTTCCATTGAAAATTTGACCATTAACAACATTTTTAGTAAGTTATCCATAGTTGCCATAGCCATAGTTGGGAACACAGAAAAAAATACGAAGTAAACAACACTAAATTGATTTATAATGTCGGTCATCTTGATAGGAACCAAACTTGATAAACAGCGATAATCAACGCTGAATTAATGACAAATTCGGTAAATACGCCGAATGAAGGACCTCTGCTAACATTACATCCCCTTACCCTATATATTCTGTAATGAAATCGTCAATTTGTTTTTGGCAAAAAAAAAAATGCCCACTTATTACCATTTCAACAAAAACTCTGTTAAAATAACTACACTGCTAACGTAATATGTACTTGATATTTTTTTTACATGACGATTCAGAAATACGGTGTTAACTTTACGCGAATGTAATTGTTTACTAACGTTACTCGATTTTTTAAAAACTTGTTGCTGTGGATAATCTAAATAGGTATGACATAACAAAGTGCTCAGATTGGAAATCGACCTAAATCTCTCAAGTTCTCATCCGGAGTCCCCTTGACTGTTTAAGTTTTGACTTAGGCAACAAAATGGTTGATTTGATGTGTCCTTGTAATACATTCGCACATGTTTTTTTCAATCGTTTGGGTCGAAATAATGGAAAACACGTTGTTGACACATTAGTTTTCCTTTGTGTATCCGACTAGCGGGTAATTCGAGATGTGGAAAATGACAGCAAATTATTGCCGGAATGTACGGTATAAGCAGCCGTTGTAAAGATTGGGTTGGAGTACAGATCGTTTGGATCTTTTTTGTCATACAAAATGGTCAGTGTTTTGGGTCTTGGTTTATATATATATATATATATATATATATATATATATATATATATACATACATATGTATATACATGACATATATACGTGCGTATACATATATGTATACATGCACATATATATACGTATATATATATGTGATCACATTAGCTACTCGGTGAACTTTGTTCTGCTAAATCGATTTTATGATTCAAACAATCTGAGTTATCTGTGGTTTAATTTTTTTTACAAGAAGATCTAAGCCAAGCTTGTTATTGTGTAACATTATATAGATGTTTTTATCATTCATTCGCGATCGATAACAGATTACGCAGTTATCGATCATCGAAATCATCGAAATCCTTATTTTTCGCTGCCAAAACCATACGTGTACTCAACCATTCGTGGTTCTCATAGTTTTGGACGATGTTTGGAAAACACTCGTAATGAGTTTCTCTTTCGTCGTTGTACCGTCGTTGACAGAAACTCGGTGGAATGAAATCAATCCGGGGAAACGTCAAAAGCTACTTCTGCATTGCCAATCTCCAACAATTGATTCGAGAAAATCTCGGCAGACGTCTTGCAAGCTATATCGCCACAACTACGAAAGCTTAAGGCAGTGCGAAGATAGTACAACCGCAGACCGATATCGTGTACGTTCGAAAAGTCGAAAGATAGTCCGGCAGTACAGACAGTATCACGGCATTTGACTGATATTTCGACAGTTCAGACAGTACCTCACTGGATTGCACAAGTATCTCCGAAGTTATCGAAGCCACGCTGAGCTTTACTTGAGTAATCGTTCACAAATATTACAATTTAGTCAAAGTCTAATAATTAATGCTCAAAAACTAATTTTAAATGCAGCATCAACTATACCAACAGCAGACAATAAGGACATCTGTGAAATTACGCAATGTCAGGTGAACTATCAACAAAACAAAAAACCATACATAATGTATTGACAATCTTATAATTTTCGAAAGTTTCAATTTCCCCAAAAAATTGTCCAACTTTCTCTTTGTATACATGTTTCTTGGGCGAAGCCGAACAGAACAGAAGCAACTCCAAAACGTTTTACACGACTACTGGAAAGGGAAAAGTTCGAGATAAGTTAAAGTACAACAAAGTTGTTGAAGTGTCCCGAAAAACACTGAACTTGGCAGTGCATTTCAGTGTTGCGATTATTTCCAAAAGTTGAATGTTTGTTCAACTTTGGAGGGTATCTCTTGTCTAAAATTTATAGAAAAGAAATCAACTAAAACAATCTTTTTCGTACGATTGGTTTGATTAGAAATAAGACGTTGAACTAAGACTAAACTTTCCAGATATGAGACATAAAATAAGGAATGTATCAAAAATAAGCTCTCCACGTACATTCGCGTTGTACGCGTGTGTTTGTGATGGTTTTAATGTGTTTACCATAGCATGCTGTGTGTTTGGAGCACAACATGCTGGAGCAATGCGCCGCAACAAGGGCCTGGAAATTGGATAAGCTAGTTTTGCAGCGACCGGTTGCATGTATTTTGATGGACGACGAGACCAATGTCAAAGGGGACTCAAAAACGCTTCCAGGCCCACAATATTACACTGCTGTCGTAGGGGAGGATGTAAGATATGCAGACAGGTCGATTCAAGTGAAGAAGTTTGATCGAAAAGTACTGGTATGGCAAGCAATATGTTCCTTGGATATGAATTCTACAACTTTTTACACTACCGGAACAATCAATGCGGAAATCTATCGATCTGAGTGTCTGCAGAAGAGGTCGCTGCCTTCATATCAGAAGCACAGTACCCCTCCACTGTTTAGGTCGGATTTAGCGTTGGCGTGCGTTTCAATTGGCTCTCGAAAAATGGTATAGAATTCTTTGAAAAAGACATAAATCTGCCAAATTGCCCTCAGCTTCGGCCCATCGAACGCTATTGGGCGATTGTGAAGAGGGCCTACAAAATGACTGGTAAAGCAGGTGAGAATATGCAAAATTAGAAAGGCGTCCAAAAAATGTAATGAAACACTTGTTGAAAACTGTTCGATCAAAAAATCTCAATTTCAAGAACAATATTAATTTCATTCGCTCTTCACAATGTTCTAGTTCAATCCTGTCCAATGAAGAATCATCCATTTGTTTGAACAAAACATCATTTTTTTATTTAAATAATCATGTTTTTTGTTGTTGCATGAAGCACGTATTACGTGATTAAATCAATTATAATGTTTGAAAATTGGAAATATCCTTCGTATCAACATGCAACCCTAGAAGTGGACAGCAATTTCTGCTAGTGCCAAAGATGCGAAGAGAAAGTATTGATAGGTCCGTAAGAGCACGGCAGGTTGTGAAATTGAATAGAAGTAGTTGAAATTGAGCGTAGGGCATGTTTGAAAGGCGGTATCCGAGTAGACAATCTCTTGCCTAGCTACCACAATGAATGGTGGATAAGAAGGGATATTTTCTATATGATTTGAAAGAAAACTATGTGAATAACTTTTTTTCGATACAGTCCTTAGTTAGATAAAGCCCTAAACGAACGACAGATTTACTTGTCGAATACTGTTCCTTCCTCCACTAGAACCGTTGGGATAAATGCTCGAGCTAAACCAGTAGCCGTTCGACGACTAACCTCCTTAGCCATTCGACAAAGAGTTGCCTCTGTAACTTCAACCTCCAAATGACCGCTTCATGCCACCGCCTTGACCAGAATCCTTGCTACGTTCTCCTTTCCACGTGGCATCTAGGATACAGCAGTTGAAATTGCGGAATTCATTCAAAGCTCTCTCGCGTTTCTGTAGGCTTTTGTCTCCATGCCGTGATGCATACCGGCTGCATCTTGACCATAACGACTGTATGGTCAAGTAATCTGATAGCACTTACGCATGGTTGTGCTGAAAATCCGAATCTTACTCAAAGGCTCTTTGGAACGTAGATTGCCCAGGAGTTTTCTAAGTTGTTCATTTTTCTCGTGTTCCTCGATCACTTCAACGTATTGAGTAGTGTTGTGATTAGCAGAAAGTTTCACTGCACATCCTTAGGTCATTTGGCACTCCACGTGAAAAACTGGCGATCTTGGCGAACCTGCTCAGGTCTAAAACGCACATCCAACATACGATCGAACTTCGTCCAGCACCGAATAGGTGACAAGTTGCAGCGTGGTTGTAACAGTTTCTAAGAAATCGATCAAACGACCAGGATTTCGAATGATAATCTCAACTTCTCTACACAAATCACTTCCCTGAGGTCCTTGTTGGAGCCTCCAAACAAGGAGATATTATCCACGGTACGATCCAAAGTCAGTCGCAAGCTGTTGGATCTGCTGGGCCAACTCACGGGTTCGCGCAATATCAAGTGCCAATAGGCCGCTAATGCCCGGTTCAGGTTTGAATTATATGAACAATTGAAGGTAGCATATATCCAAGTGTCTTATCAGAACCGGTCTTAGCAACACCGACCATATTCAAATACCTGAGGGCGGTTGGTTCACCCCTGGTCTTGTATCGGCGTAGACTTCTGGAAGCCTTGCCTGTCGATTTCAATCATTACATAGTCTGGGATGTCAATTTCATAAAACTCAGTAATTGGTTTGGGGCACTGTCTAACCAATTCAATGTCATTCTTTACTAAAGATCGATCAACGGCTCGTTGAGAGCGACTTTTGATTGCCGGGTGTTCCTGATAAAAGTCCTTTTTACAGGAAGCCAATTGCATTTTACTCCAGCTGATTTTCTTAAGTTACTCAGACTCCATGGTCCACTTACTTATCGCGGCCTCCACCTCCTCCTGGGCCACCAGAAATGACTACAACCGATGGCACGCTCTACGACACCATCGACTCGCTCATGTGGACGTATTATTTCCTTGCCCCTACGCTTCACGATCACGGTATAATCTTTGAAACTCGGGACCATTTTACTGAATACTTCGTTGTTCTTCTTGTCGACAGTAAATGCGGTCGAATTGTACTGATGCTAAAGAACTGTGAAATTCTTCCGTTCTACTGCCTGGTACCGTTATAAATGCATGGATGGATGTTTTGTGGACGTATGTGCCCAAGTTTCAGCTCTTCGACAACAACAAACGTGACCGTGCATGGCGCAAACCCAGACTTAGGAAGGACACATTCTGGCCACGGCCACGTTGTTTTCATAATCCGAACTCTTTTAAAATAAATTTTAATTATCTGCTAAATCTTATGATTCATTATATATTCTTTAAGCGGCACTTTTAAAATTTGATAGAATATTGACGTCCGTCTGTCAACAATTGAATAGAAATTCGTGACGCAGTATAAAGCGGGATTCATGGATGACCATGAATGCAGAAATGTCGCGAATATAAGCCGCAGGGAGACTACAGAGTCCTATCGAATCTCGGAGAGGGTTCCAGGCGAGGTGATGGACTGTGTTGTATGCTTTTAACATTGCATATGAGGGTGTGATTCGAAGAGCGGGGATAGACTCGAGTAGTACAATATTCGGAAAGTCCGTTCAACTTTTTGACTTCGCCGACGACGCTGATATCATATCACGCAACTTCGAGATGATGGTGGGAACGTACATTAAACTTAAGGCTGAATCTACTAGGATTGAGCTTGACATTAAGGCGTCAAAGACAATATACACGAGGGGATAACAATGTTAGAGCCGCCCACCACGAGTTCGGATCGACAGTGATAAAGTCTAGGACGAAGACAAGCTCGTTATCTGGGCTCATTGGAGACCGCCGATAACGACACCAGCAGAGAGGCGCATTATGGCTGATAATCGTGCCTTTAGACTCCGAAGGACACTAAGACCGAACAGAGTTCGTCGAACTAGAAAGTTGAGCATCTAAACGGTAGACTTCTACGGCCACGAGACATAGACAATGCTCGCGGAGAACCAATCCGCCCTTGGTGTCTTTCAGCGAATGGTGCTGATTAAAAACGGAAAGTGGAGGTGGCGAATGAACCGTATCAGTTGCTTGAAGAACCTCGCATCGTTCACACCGCTAAAATGGGTAGTCTAGGGTGGGCTGGGCATGCGGTAAGATTGTCGGACGATAGCTCAGTAAAAATAAGTTCTCGATAACGATCTGACGGGCACAAGAAGAATAGGCTCGCAACGAGCAAGGTGGATCGATCAAGTAAAACGCGACCTGCTCACCCTTCGCAGACTGCGAGGCTGGCCAAATACACGGCCATGAATTTAAACTAAGTTTTGAGTCGTTTTTGACTCAGTTTCGTCACAATTGGAGACACTCAAATGTAAATCGATCTACTAGATATGTCGACTAGCAAATTTACTCATTTTTGAGTGAATCCACTATTGGCGAAAATGAGTCGAAAACTATAAAAAACAGTTAAATTAATGGCCAAATAGAAAGAAGACAACATAGCAGAAGCTACTCCGGCCTTCGCCTGCCGGCCGGCGCCTGATTGGTAAGAATATTGACTTATTAGTTAAAATTACGAAGATGTAGCTCAGAGACATCAAATTTAGCAAGCAAAACATTTTCCATCACACGCAAACACTAGAGCGCGATAAATTTCATACCGGAAGTACAAATTTAATTTGTAGGTTTGTAATATAGGGTAAGGGGATGTAATGTTAGCCTAGCTCCTTCATTCGGCCTATTTACCAAATGTGTCATCAATTTAGCGATAATCAACAAAATCATGTTGCTATTAGCATGATAGATGTAATCCGAAACAATTGAGACAATATTAATCATCTTATAGTTGTTCACTTCCGCGTAATTTTCGGTTTCTTGAACTTTTGGGGCATCATGATTTCACTGGTTATGCTGAACAGATGATCTACACGTTTTCAAAGTGACCTAAATTTGGCTTAATTGAATCGATAAAGCAAGTAATGCAGTCTGGATGTGCAGAAAATAGTTACACGTTACAAACTAACTGTTCACATAGCTAAAATAACAATGATTTTACAAGAAAATCGTAGACCCAATGTTGAGTACATATTTTTTTGTATGTTCCCAACTATGGTCTGTTGTATCAATAACGTAGTAAAAAGCTTGTTATTGGTGAAATTTCAAGTGGACATGCATGAATTTGCGGTTGTTTATATTCAAGTGGCTCATCTAAACACAAATCGAAGAGGCAAAATCATTGTATAGTGAATTATAATGTTTTCATTAGTGAATGGTTGATAAATCATATATGAACATCACTTAAGTGCTTCGAGGCAGTTTTACTTTAGGTTGTGTTGTGAAATGTTGTATTCAGTACAATGCTTACAATGCCTTAATTCATAAAATTAGAAAAAAAAAAAAACCGTACAAAGACTGCATTTACTAATAAATCCATCGAATGGGACGAAGTTGCATTCACGAACAGACCCAATTTGGTGCTTATAGACCGACATTAAATCCACATCCCTCGAAAGTTTACGGCATTATAAAAAGAGTTTTCGTGATACATGCTGTCAAATGTCTTATTAAACTTATCTTTGCAAGTGTATAACTAGTTGAATCTTGCTTACAGCTTAAAAACTTGATGAGTTATAATGAAAAATGTGATCGCTGGTTGCATAATAGGCTGAGTCAAGGGACACATACCCTAGTTTTATTATCAACAGCTTTAGTGCAAAAATTGAATGCATAGTTTGATGATGTTTTAGGCCGTTCTTGTTATTTAGCATTGAACGTGTGTACATAAGGAACGTTTCCAAAAATTTTATAATCTTAGAAGAGTGATCAATTTCGCCTCAAAACACGATATATTGTAAGGTAAGCAGGATAAGGGACTAATCATAAACCACGTAGGCGTTTCTGGGAGTTGACCAAAGTCTACGCTCCATTCAAAATTTCAAAAAATTGTATAGAGAAAAGTCTACCGAGGGTGAGGGAGTTTTGAGATTTTAAAAAATGAGTCTACTTGGTTTATGAACAGGCCCTAACAATGATAGCCAGGGAAGTTCAATGCCCTGTGCACTTGGTAGAGCTGTCATTGGGTCTGTTTTTAGTTCTAATATTTCTTTTTAGACCCTTTTTTGAGGACTCATGAAACATATTCGTTCGTGGTTCAACTTGACTTACAATTATCCCAATCCGCAAATCGAAACATTGACAAAAAGTTAAGAAAAAAAGAAGATCTTTAGGATTGATTTCGGAGGCACCCATATTCTTGTATCCGTTTGAACCGTATTTGCCATGCAAAAAAAAAAAAATTTTTTTGTATGCTAAATACTGCTCGAACGTAAACGAAAACAAGGCTAGTAATCTAGATAGTTATATAGACAGTCACACTTTTCAAAAACAATCCAAATCATTTAAATAATGATTGATCAAACCTAGAATCTAAACTGTTTTAACTTAATTATTTTGAATCGGTTGAGTTATATGACCTTCGGCATGGTTGGCTGCTTGGAGGCAGAGGATGTGGACAGCACGCATCTGAAAACAGCCTTGAACTTCCACAAGTTTAGCTAGAACAAAAAACTCAAAACGTAGCGTGTGCCAAAAACCCGCCAGAAGAAAAACAAAACAAAGCAAAAGTCAAAATGAAGTAAGCCCCTAAACACAGCTCCGGACAGACTCGCTACCAAATTACCAGAAAAAAAATGAAGCCTTCCGAGCCCAAGGCTCACCTACTTCGAAACAGGAACCGAGCAATAATCCGTAAAAAAAACTGCCACGCCAAAACGGAAAAGAAACCAAAACATTCAATGCACAAACTAAACCTGGTCCGCACCAATACCACAGCAGCAGCACCAGCCAGCAACCGAATCCTTCTCGTCCTGTCCCTATCCGTGTTCGCACACAGCAACCAGCATCAAGGATTCACAACCGAAAACAAGTGAGGAAAAAAGGAATCGAACACAGCATGAAACTTGAAGGGCACGAGCTCTACTCGGCGGCGGGTTTGACTACATCGAAATCGGAGAAACTATTCCGCTGAGCAGTTGTTCTAATTGGAACGAACGGCGGAAAGTGGACCCTAGAAAAGAACTGGCACAAGCCAAAGGAATCGAAGATGTCTTCGCACACACACGCACAGGCACACAGAAAAAAAAGAAGATGAGCATCATCCTGGTTGAAAAAAAATCCTTTTTGTTGAGGAAAAAAAGGGATCAGGAACGATCGACAAAAAACACCGACTATCAGCATATGCACACGAAGCATGAGAGATTGAAGTTGAAATTAAGTTGGATTCGTCTCAGTTTTGCAAGATTTGTTGTTTCGTCAAATTCAATAAAAAGCACTTATTTCGTCCGAAATAAGTCAAATCCAACTAAATTTTGAGTGATTTTCATCTTCCGTGCAGCTCTCGTCTAGAGAAGAGGCTCTCGCAGGCCCCAGGGGTAGATTGAACCGATTTTGCCGGCTGACTGACTGATGAATAATAATGAATTAAATCCTTCCCCGAGGAACCAGCCAAAGCAGCGATTGACTGTGAGCAGTTTTCTAGTTGCACGCGAGACATCGAGACAAACGCAAAAGGAGAAGTTTTGAAACTGAGAAGACCTGGCGCAGTTTGAGTGAAGGAAAAAAATGAACGATTGGACGAGATGAAGAGAGAGAGAAAAAAAAGACGAATGCGGCGATGTAATTACTGATGCTACTTCAATTTCCTCTGAATCTCTTTAAGATCTGTTCTTTTTGTGTGCACAAGGCTGCTGCTGTAAAGAGGGTATTATGTTCCGGGTGGTGAATGAAATTAGAGTATGAAAAAAAAAATGGGAAGAAAAAGGATTCGCGAGTGCATGAACGCGGTTGTTCTCGTTTCGGTTGATGGTTATTTAAATCTAGATTCAGGAAAAGTAGGACGATACTTCCGGAAGGGGTGATCCACAGTTGATGGGCGAGGAAAATGGGGAGACGATGGTGCATTATGCGACGTTAGAACCTGTTTTCCGAGGTGCAACGGATTTGTACTTGATTTTTTGTTTGTTAAAATATGTTTGCGGGAATAGGGAGCTGTCTGGGCTCGAGACCTTTTAATTCAGCTTTAAAAAAAATAAAGGTGTCTTACATCAATGGAGATGTTTTTAATTGTAGATCATCAACGTTTCTTTCAGTTACAGACTTTGACAATCTATCGTTAGGAGGGATTGTGAGATTGTTGTTTGGGAGCGGGATCAAATTCTTTAATTATCAAGCTTGACAATTTCACAACAATATTCAACCTTTTAAATGTTTTTCAAATTCAGTGCCTTGCAAAAACAAATCATACTCTTGCAATTACAAATGCAAGTGGATTCCGAGAAGAATTTAGCAAAGAAAGCAACCGAAGTACAAAAACAGTAGCCGCAAATTTTTAAAAACACAAGTAAAGCATTTTACTTCCATAAATTTAAAAAAGTAAGATATACCTAAAAAGAGTGGAAGAGGCACAAAAAGGAGTTATAGCTGTGATTCATGAAACAGGGAAAACGTTTGAAGGATTCAAAAGGCTAAGACGACAAAAGCTGTGGCAATAAAACTTAGAATGTCTCTCAAGAACTCTGGAGAACTCACACAATTATTTGATTTAGTTTCAGAACCCTTATACTTGGAAATCATTACACACTTAGATTTTTTACAGAAATTTCTAAAATTTTATCAAATTCTCAACAACAGATTTCGGTAAAATTTTACAAATTCCGGTAATTTTTTTTTAAAGATAACTGTAAAATTTCACCGAAATCCGTTTAATCAAATTACCGAATGTTCAGCTGTTGAGAATTCGGTAAAATTTTACAGATTTCGGTAAACATACATCAATGTGTAGTTTTACACGAGACGGAATTCAAATTTGGTCTGCGTTCCTTGGCAAAGATTTCATGTAAAATAAAGTTTTCCGATCAGGATTAGACGAAACTGAACAAAAGCAGTGTTCGATAGAATTGATTTTCTCGCCTCTTCTGACTGATTATCATGTCACTCGGATGTGTCGGTCTCAGGACACCGAAATGTACATGCCTTTTTTTGTTTATACTCTTAGTATTCAGTATGTAGACTTGATAAAATAGGCTTCAGTATTTTCGGTATGCACAGCGAAACATATATTCAAAATCATGAACCCAAGTTCGTAAAGCGCATCACATTACGGGTGTAATGACTTAACAAATGGAAAGTATACAAATATAATAGGTAATATTACATCGATCATAGGTAATATTACATTGATTTCGTTTATTATGTGTACATACGGTATTCGAACGACATACTTTTCTAATTATGACATTGATGATTACACTCTGTTTTGAAGTTGTTGATTTTCAATAGGGTATTTTTGAATGCTCTCGTAATGTAATATGTGTGTGTTTTTCTGAATTCAATTTTCTTAAAAAGAATATCGTTTATCTTAAATGTTCACCAGTGAGTAACATATTTTCCGATTAGATAGAAATAAATTTTTAGTAGTATTCAACTGTTGATATGTTAAAGCAGATTTATCCTACGAATGAATGAAATGGCCATTTTGGTGCTTGCACCAAAACTCAGCATTCGACACCTCAAATCACTTGTGGACACGAAAAGAAGTATAGTGGTTGTTAAAGCAAGTGCCCAAGAATACATTGGGTACAGCTCAGGGAAATAGCCAGTTTTCGAAGTTGGACCAAATCTATAACTCGATACCTTAAATTACATGAGAATTCAAAAACGAGTTTATTGTTGGTAAA
>JASCZW010007526.1:0-147319 GCA_034211315.2 Aedes japonicus | reverse complement strand
TAGGTTTGACAGTTAGGCCCCGATGAAATTTCTTTATCGATTTCAGTTGTCAAATCAAGCAAAACAATGCATTAGGTCCTATGACATTGAGAGACTCTCTTTGTCGACTTTCTCTTTGCCGGACAACGTGAGTCTGGCACTGTTGATGTATCCAAAACAACTGTCAAATCGTATGCACGCTCGTTCAGATCTACTCTAAATAGAGTAACTTTCACGCAGTTTCGTATTTCCAAGCTAAATGTCAAAAACTGAGTGACTTGATTTAAGGAAACTGAGTAAATGCTACTCTGATTGTAAAAGCGCTGTCTTTATAAAAATAGAGCAATTACAATGAAGCTGTCAAAAACGAAAAGCGTGGTTCAGTCGATCAAAAGTTTTCAAGATGGGACGGCAGTATTTTGTAATCAACAATCATTTTGAAGTCAAAGTGCCGAATTGAATTCATAACTTACAATCAATTTATAAAATTACAAATCAAAAGTATTTCGACACTTCCGTATCGACTCCAGAAACAGTCAACAATTTGATTAAAATAAATTAAAAAATAAAATTAGATACTAAATAATGTTTACTCAAATTCTGACAAGGGACCTAGTTAATCAGAATTGAGTAACTCCACAACTACTCTAATTAGAGTAGTTCCAGTTTTAACAAAACTGCGTCGTATTCTACTCAGTTTTGAGTAATTACAAACGAGCGTGTGGGAAATGCGAGGAAAATGATCGTTTTGGATACAACATGGCGGCACGTTGTCCGGGTAGTCATACTTCCGACGAATTTGAGTCCATCGTACTCAAATTTGGGTTGTTAAGAAATAGCGTGTAGTACCGCTAGTGACAAACGTCCCGTTTGCTGAGATTTCTGTAAACAATCTATACACGCTATCTTGAGATAACTCAGTGACTGAGTAGATTGTACTCATTCTAACAAGCAGTATTTAGTAGCCAAAAATTGAGTGAACTGCTTTCTCTTCGATGAGAGAAACTTACTCAGATTCTGAGTAAATTATTAAGATAGCAATTTTTCATAAGTATAAAATGGCGTTTAAAGAAAATGAACGGGTTAGTTTTGCGCTTTGACTCAAAAACTATTATTTCAATGCAAATCGATGACGATTTTCTATCGTTGATTACTTGTGAATTAAAGATTCATGCGCATTTTATCGCAAAAAGCCTCAGATGCCAAAACAACCCGGGATTTTGTCAGTTTTAAGAAGAAGATTACTATCAATCCAACGGACGATTGTAGCAACTTAAATACTTGATGTAAATATGAATTCAAAAACAGAATTTCTTCTAAATAATTTTAAGTGCATGTTAACCGAGCTTTGTGGACATTTGCGGAACTTCATACATGTAGCAAATACCGAACGCTCGAGTTGTACAATGCTGGCAGAGGAATTTTAGGTTGAATCTTTTCCTCTATTATTTTCTGCTATTTTTTCCATTGCATGGGTCATGGTTTTTAAATATTCAAAAGATGCGATGCGTACTTACTATGGACTCCGCGTTCTAGAAAACTTCCACCCGAATAAAAATCTCATAGATTTACAATTGAATGTATTGTACCCATACAATAGAATCTATAGTATATACAATTAATATTATAGTTCACAACTATATGATGACGATAGGAGTTATTGTTACCACAATAGAATCTTATGTAAACTGCGACATCGACAATAGAAAAGGGGGGTTGTTATGTATCTTAACTATAGAAAAAATCATTATTTTCCGAACGAACTTGAACCAATTAATATTAATTGTATTGTTTCACAATTGTTGTAAATCGAAGCACATGGAGTGAACTGTAGATCTATTGTAATGACAATATGCATTTTTCCTTTATCTGATGCATGAACCATAAGATTCATGGTCGGATATAGATTTTAATGTTATTTTATATTATTGTATTGTAATTGTATGGTGATTTTTATCCGGGCACCCCGTACAATGTGCACAATATACAAATCGTTCATTAGACCAGTTGTTCTCTAGGGGCATGAGACGTGGACTATTCTTGAAAAGGATGGAGGGGTATATGAAGAGGGCGTATAGCGGAAAAGGATGCACCACGGTCTAGCGCAACTATACGGTGAACCCAGCATCCAGAGAGCGGCAAAGGCAAAGGCAGGATGCGATGGGCTCGGAATGACGGAAAACAACCCCGGCCAAAATGGTATTCGTCTTGAATTCAGCTTGTGCAAGACGCTCAACGCTCGATATGGTATGATCAAATTGCGCAGGAGCAACTTGAGCCCAGCAAAATGACTATCAGCAGCCATGGACCGAGTAACGTGGAGGAGATTAGTAGAGTAGGCTATGTTCACCCTATGACGTAATTCCATTTAGCGACTTAGGTCTCGTGGAACGAAACTTACAGAGCGAGTCGTTCGGACAGGAATATCAACATATGTTGGAAAAGAAGAATGCTGCGTCAAGCTACCCATCAGATTGTGAGGTAGCAAACCAAACTCTTCCGGGAGAATAAGCGGCGCCAGGAGGAAGAGTATTGTGAAGAGCTAACATTGCTGCACAGCTCACACGAAACGCTACAGTTTTACTGGAAACACTTCAATGAACATCTGAATAAAGTACAGGAAGAGAACCAATACAGCGAAGGAAGTGTTGTCGGCGATGCATCAAATTGGAAGGGATAGTATCGGAGCAGAATTTATCAAGATGGGTCTAGACAAGCTGGCCAATTGCATGCAGTGACTTATAGCCCGAGTTTGAGATACCAAACAACTTCCAGAGAGGTAGAAAGTATAGTTATCCTCCCCATGTACTAAAGGGCGACAAACTGAACTGCGAACACTATCGTGTCCTTAGTTCCACCTATTAAGTGCTATCCCAAATCATCTTCCAGGGACTGTTGCATCTAACGAAGAGATTCGTGGGAAGTTATCAGTTCGGCTTCATCGAAAGGCGGTCCACAACAGACCAAATATTCCGCCATAAGTGCCGTGAAATATTCAACAACTTCAAAGCCACATATGATACATTTAACCAAAAAGCAATGGAAGATCATGGACGAGAACGATTTTCCGTGAAAGCAGACCCATCTAATCAAGGCTACGATGGATGAAATCCAGTGCTGGGTGAAGACATCGGGTGGATTATCGAGTCCATTTGAATCCCACCGGGAGCTTCGCCTAGGTGTTGGAATCTCTTGCTTGCTCTTCAACAGTGCTCTCGAAGATGTTATGAGACGAGCGGCGTTCAACATGCAGGGCACGTTTCTCGAATGATCCAGTCAATTTCTCTGCTTTGGCGATGACGTGGACCAATGTCGGCAGAACATTTGAGTGGCAGAGCAGCACACCAGACTAAATTGCCGAATGAGAGGATTTCTCTGCAACGATTGTTCCAACGAATCGAGATGCTTTCTCTCAGCCACTTCGACCGCAGAGGAATGGAAGGCCTTATCGAAGGGAGAGTACGTCACAAGAAAATGACCGTTGAGATGGTTTCATCCGTTCAATTCTAAAGATGGACTTACTTAAGAACTCCGAAGAATTGTCGATGCGAGGGAAGGTGATAAAGATGATTTGACTCGTGAACTTACGGACCACCTCCCAAGTGCTGGTGTTCTCCCCAAACAGAGGAAAACCCAGCATCCAATTTGGAGCCAATCCCTACGGATCCATCCGTCCAAGAGGTTCTGTACCGAACAGTGACTGTAGAAAAAGCCTCCGCATACCTGTGGTGGTTTATGGGGACGATGCAGGGGACTCCTGAGGAGAACTGGGCATCGTAAAATGTGCGCATTGGGGTAGGTAATGAACCAATGACAGCTCAAAACTTGCTGGCTCCCGAAGTGAGATAAGACGGCAACGCCATTGCGGGAAGCCAAGTCCTGGGTGAACCCAAGGAGCAACTGTTCGCCGCAATTTGTGCCTTACTGCCAGAATATCCGAGTACCTGGACTCGCTATTTCGAGAGGGTTAGTTCAATTTCTTGGAGTTCCTGGGGAACAGAGGCCAATGGGAGCAAGATAAGCGATATAGTTAGGTCATAGCGACCATGTACATGTTTTTAGTTCGATTCCCGTCGAACGATAACTCCAGACTTTGCTCTACTGTGGCCCGGTATGAGGACTGTGCTGCCCTTGTCGGGATCGAGTATTTGAATAAGCTCGTCAACGTTCCGTTTGGAGAATTGTTTTTGCGGGTCTGGACTGGAAGCATCGCCGATGATATGAGAAGAGTTTTCAAGAAAGGGGAAGATATCACTTCCATGCACTCATATCTTCCTTATATATCCAGAAACATGAGATTGGCTGAAAAGAGCCCATATTCGTCCACCATAAATCCGTCTCTCCACTACTTTATCAACGTTATCGGTGAGCTGATGGGTCACACGCGATCACTTAATGCTCGACTCATAGGGGACGCGAACATGATGGACCCGTTATTCAATGCCCAGTTGCTGGCATGTGCCAACTGCCAGTGCCGGCATGAGCCGGACAGCCAATTCCGAGTGGCTAGAACCACCAACCATATCCTAGAGATGGATGTAGCCCCTTGGACTGGAAGCTGAAGGAGACCCTGACATCGGAGATGCCGAGGTGTCCCCCAACCGGATGCCTCTAACCCAACAGGCTGGTAGCGGTACATTCAGGCATACGGATCTCCGGTATTATTGAATGCACTAACGAGTGTCACAGCCTGCAAAAATTAACAATTTCTGTTTATTGTCCAATTTGTTATCCAATCAAGATGGTGTTAACCGTTGCTCAGGAGACGCAAGAGGCGATAACATTCCTCTCGGGAAGGATGGATGGGATCAGAGCCAGAAAAGAATGGAATGCTCTGTGTTGAGTGTTTGTGCTGTAAACAAGTTATAGTATTGTAAATCTTGTGAATAAACTTTATGTTAGAATGTTGAGTGTAATGGACGAGATAGATGTACGAATGTGTAATGAGGAACTGGTTGAATGGAACTCCAAAAGAACTGGCAGTGTAATTAACCCGGCAAACCAACAAATTTGTTTATCTCTGCTGTGAGATCTGGAGGTGTATTATCTATTACTTGCTCCACAAGCAACTGCGATCAACGAAGTATATTCTGTACAAAATTCTGTGCAAAGACTGGTTGTTCTCTACGGGCATGACGCATGGACAATGCTTGAGAAGGACTTGCGAGAACTCGGGTGTTTAGAACAATCCTTGGAAGAGTGCAGGAGTTCGCGCAACTAGCTGGCGATCCCAGTATTCGTAAGGTGATTGAATCAGGAAACATAAGGTGGGCAGGACATGTTGCGAGAATGCCGGACATCTATCCCGCAAAAATGTTGGATGTTGGATGGGATTCCGGTTGGCGCAAGGGACGCCAAGGAGACAACGAACAAGATGGTTAGACCATGTGGGACAAGATCTAGGGAGTACAAGGTGCCCACGCGACCTCCATGAATTTAAACCGTACGCATAAACTACCAAAAGTTTGATAGTTTCACTAGTAGATATGAAGACCTTTATTCCACGGAGAGCTCTTGGCCAACGTTGAACAATTTCTCACCCCAATACATGTTCCACCGTAGATCTTCGGATCTTTATGAATTTATATCGTAACCGTAAACTGCCAAACGATGGATGGTTTCGCTTGTAGATATGAAGACTCTTACTCCAGAGTGTTATTGTATAAACTTTTTGCTTCAATACTCGTTTTAGCTTAGATCTTGTGAGGAACGGGCTATCAAGGCTTTGTTTAAACATTCTTTGAAGCCCTATTTTGATATCTACTGTTGCTCCAGTTTTGTTCGATATGAACGGGTTTTGACGGGTCGTCCGGACTTGTACTGTAAGGATTTAGTATAACCAAGATTCGCGCTGCCCAGATCTAACAAAAAAAACAAATTACGAATGATGGAGGTTGCGTGACTTTGTACATCCGTACTTCTAGATAGAGCAGTAATAAATGCAAATAGAACCCTCATCGATTTCTCATCACCGGATTGCCCTCTTTTTAACTTAGCTGAAAATCAGCAAATGAGAAAATGCCGTCAAACTAGCTTCTTGTCAACTTTTCTCGGAAGCGAGGAACTCAAAAAACTCGGTTGGCTGAAGACTTGTTGTAGTCGTACCAGATGTTTTCTGGAACAAATTCAGACAACCAAACCATGATTGATCGTGTATATTTTGAGATTAAACAATAAATTAAGCAAAACATGTGTGAATTTGATTTAGAGTGCATTCTTGACACTTACAAAAAAAAATATACACGGACAGCTTCTAGAAAAATAACCCTTTTGACTAAATTTGCCTATTATAGTAGAAAACCCATTATCCTATCTCTCAACACCTTCAACTCACAATCCTCGCAAATAGGAAGTACAAAAAATAAAGTCACATGAAATAAATAGAAACTATTTCCTCTAAAACAAAAACACGCACTGTCAACAATACTGATAATTTTTTCTCACGATACTTATCGGCATCCCCTGCTCATTTCCCCCCGGTCCCAGCTCCCATCTCATTCCACGTCGATCGACCACATCAGCCTTTTCCCATCGAGCGAGGCAAAGTCGGCCAGCCCCTCCCCGGCCGCCAGCGCATACTCCTCCTCGTCCTCGTCCTCGTCCACCTCCAGGCCACCGATCGTCATCATCCGGTTGCAGTTGTCATCGATACTGTCGTAGAAGTCGTAACACCCCTCGGAGCTCGTCGTATCCGTAGTAGTCATCGTGGTCGCGGTGGACGTCGCGAGCGAAACCGTTGTCTGGGTAACGTCGTGCTGTTCGGCCTCATCGGCCACGGTCGTCGAACTTTCGCTCACCGATTCCCGGTGACGGATCCTCCTTACCCGGAAATCGTTTGCTTCCTCTTCCGGTTCGATTTCGTACGGATTGCGGTAGTAGATCAAACAGCTTTGCTTGTCGCCACCGCTGTTCTCCGATGATGTCACCGTTATCAGACTGTTCTTCCGCTTGTGCTCGCAGCAATTCTTCTCACTTCCGCCGCCACTCAACTGTTCCCAGGTTTTGAGGATATTCGGGTTGACCCGTCCAACGAGCCGGCACTTACCGTCGATGTCATCCACGGTCTTTACCGGACTCGTCTTAGACGAGTGAAATGCAATCTTCTTCGTTTTGGGCACGATCAACGATTCCTTCTCGCCTTCACCCATATCGTCCGCCTTGGCTTCCAACAGTTCAATCGAATTGTCTTCAATGTACTCGACCTCGACCTCTCGATTCCGTTCGTTGCCCACACTGGAAACGACACTGCAGAAGGTGACGTTCTCCTCTTCGTCCATCAGGAGAATGGGATGTTTGTAGGCCAGTTCTAGCTGGTGCTGTTCCTCGTGGGGACGGGTTTGTGTAAGCCTTGGATTGAACATGGCCGGAGCCTGCTGGCTGCGGCTTTTTGCAGCGAGGTATTCGGCGATGAGGTCCCGTGACAGGGCAGCCGTGGATGATGAATGCGACTCGATCGTTGTGATGGTAGTGACCGATGAGGGCGATGATCCGGCCGATGATGATGACGACGAACTGGACGAACATGGTGGACGGTGATGAGCCATTGCCACGGGAGAGGACGAGGTTGATGATGAGGACCGGTGCCGTTGACGTTCGGGGGATGGGGAGGTTGCTAGCGAATCGGCCACGTGGCGAATTTGGGCCGGTTCGGGTGACTTCCAGTGGTGGCATCAGCGTTGGTTTGGCCAATCGGAAGGTGTTCGTTCTTCGGGCCTGTTGTTTCGGAAAGGGGAGGAGAAGAATGAAAAGAAGAAAATAGAGAAAAATAAGAAACGCTTTAGTCAAATTGCTGGAAGGGTCGCGCTGTAAACGGTTAACATAGATGAGTGACATAGTGAAAGGAGAGTGGCAACGAATTAGAAATATGAGGAAAATAAAAAGTTTAACAATGGGTGCAACAAAATGCTTCAAACAAAAGATGAGCTCAACTAAGGAAATGGGCGGTAAGAAGGTTGACAAGATTCTAGTGTGCGATGCACATTTGGATATTGTAATTCTGCGTGGTTAGCGTGCCCCATCACCAACACGGGCTCGTTACGGTATGCTTGCTTCCGATTTTTTTTTGAGTAGTACGCATGCTTTCTACTACAAAACTTATAAACTATGAGGAATGGAATGAGTTCAGTTGGGCGCACGATCCTTCGAAAGACGTTACTTCTAGCGCGGCAGGGGAAACTACTGAGAGCAGTTGCAGAAATATTCTAAACGACAAACACAGAGGTACATCACACGGTTCCAACACGAGTGTCGGCGGCAAGGGGTAACCTAACCTCGAAAAATCTTTATCCCGGGCTTCCGGTAGGCGTGTGATGTTGCCCGGATGGAGGCGATAGTAGCAAACCAAGGAATCGTTAATCTCAAAACGTAAAATTACTCTTTCTCTCTCTCTTTAGTTAGCCTTTCATTCGAGGGATTTTTGCAAATGGATGCAACTGAAAAGAAGAGAAACGGAATCGGGTAAGTATGTAAATAAGCTGGATTGTTGATGGTTTGAGAACAAATAAAAACAGGGAACTTACGGTAGGGCTTAATCGAGAACGTTTGCCAAATGCAAAAAGTACGGAATGGAAACGGGTGAACAATTCTATATCTATTTTAGCGGAACTCGTCCCATGTAGCACACTACGGTCATAATTAGTTGTAGTTAATTGATTAGTGACTTAGCAAGTCATATTTATGTTATCTCAACCGAATGGCAACAAGTTTGCTACTAGGGGTAATTCTCGAGTAGTTTGTGTCGCAAAATGTGAAAAAAATGATTTTCTCGTTGAATATAATTACAACATGTGTAATAAGTGTTCCAAATTTGTAACATTAGTGATAATAGATAATCTAAAGTTTAGCCATTATTTTACAAAAAAGGTGACACATACCCTTTAAAAATTACGTATAGTTGGGCTTAATTGGGCTCGCCTTTGATTGTATCTTTTACCAAGATCCGCACAGCCGAACTCACGAAGAATTACATGTCAGTTAAATCGACACAGATATTTCATTAGGGCCTAACTGACGAACGTAAACACTGACTTGTTCCGCGAATTTCTCGTCATTGAAAACTCGCCTGATCAATCAACCACGGTCATTTCAAAGAGGAAGAGTTCACCTATCCGATAGAACTAGAGGCATACATGGCCTTTGTGCCAAGAGAAATTTACGGAAGCAGCCATTGTTTACGTTTGTCAGTTAGGCTCTATAGCACTCTCGTTTCATTTTACTCAATTTTTGAGTACAATTGTATACTATCTCTTTTCTCACACCGAAATGTTACATAATTTTCGTTAAAAAGTGGATCAACTCAATTTTTGAGCAGATCCACTTTTGCGAAAATTGAGTAACATTTCCGTGAGAGAGAAAGAGATAGTATACAATTTTACTCAAAAGCGGGAGTGTAACGAAAAATCTTTGTCGATTTAATTGACATGTCAGCGAAAAACAAAAGTTTGTTTACAGCAGTACCATAGAGTACCGCTGATATCACAAGTCAATTTTGCTGCGATCTCAGCCAACAATGGACTAATCCTGGTTGAAAAAAGAAGAAGACACCGAGATACAGGATGCCATGATTCACAGACATCTCTGTAAATTTGCAGACTTTTTATTTTTTCTTGCAGACCTTTCTAACGATGCAGCCATTTAGCAGACATTTTATTTATGTTGCAGACTTTTACAGCCATTGGATTTTTTTTTCAATTTCTCTGAAGTTCGGATTAAAAACGTACAAAGACCTGAACAGTATTGTAGATACGGTAAGAAGCTTTGTTGAAATATTTGTTTAGAAATCTTTGAAGAAACTAAAGCGGTGGGCCACTTGGATACACAATGTGCCTCGAGATAAGTATCGTATAGACCCTTACCGAGGGTAACATGGGGTCCCTACTTATGGTAATGTTCAATCTCACGCGTGTTCAATCCTTTGCGAAAAATTATTGTCAAAGCGTTGATAATATTGGTCCTTTGCCATTAAGTCACAACGAAAGTCAGGGTTCACAACAATACAAATCATATTTGAGAAATTTACCGTGAAAAGGGGTGGCTGAGTATTTGCTCTAAAGCCCAGTCGGTTGCCTTGAGGGGCAGAACAACAGTAAAAGTTCTGAGCTATTGAAATAAATCTTAAAACTCTGATTTTTTCAAAATACTACTAATTGCATCATTTCAGTACATTTATACTAGGGATTTAGAAATATATCCCTGAATTAGTCCTAGATTCCTAGAAGTCTAGAAAGAAAAGACCCACAATTAAGAGTACATCGTACAAAGTTTAGAAGACGACTTCCCAGAGCTTCGGGAAGATGATTCCCGAGGAAGAGACTTCCTCGAAAACAAAAAACTTCTCCGATGGTCAGTTAAAATCTTCTCAAACGTATTGGGAGCAAGCAGTTCAAGCAAGAAGAACCTTCAAAAATACAGGACCGAACATTACCAATGTACAAGATCATACTTACCAGAATTTAGGAGGAGAGGACTTATCAGAGCTTCAGGACGAAGTATAGGGAAGAGGACTTCTTTTAAGTTAGGAACTTTTCAGAGGTTCCAAAACCTCTGTATATTTCCTAACTTCAAAGAAGTCTTCTTCCTCCTATTCCCTCCAAAATTCATCCCAGAATTTCATGATTTTCAAGTTCAGAAAAAAAACTTCCCTCAAATTTTAGACGCGAACTAACCAGGAAGGGCACTACCTATAATTTATTAAAAAATATCAGGCAAAAAAATCGGAAGTGCTAGGCAGATTTTGCAAAGCTCAGAGGAGAACATTTCAAAATTTTAAAAATAAAGATTTCTTAAAATTCTTCAGAGAGAAAAAAAAAATGAATCTTTCCAGGAGCATTGGGGGTTCTTTTCTAATTTGAGTACGAATTTCCAAAATAGTTCTGGAACAAACTTCTTGAAAGTTCTGGAGAAAACTTCCCAAAAGTTCACGAAGAAACTTCAAGAACAAATTTAATGGAATTTTCCTAGAAACTTTGGAGACGGCTTTCTCAAAGTTTCAATAAAAATTTCCTCGCAGTTCCAGATGAGACCAATCAGAATATATATATTTATTTATTTTCCGTCGGCCTAGGAAAACAGGTCGGTGAGGAAAACATGGTCACAATCACCGAGGGACTAATCAGAAGTTTGGAAAGAATTAGCTCAAGGAAAAACTCCCTCAAATTTCAGAAAGAAACTTACAGATAGTGCACTACCTATAGGATCAAGGAGGAGTTTTTCCAAAAATTCAGTAACTCCTCAGAAGTTCTCAAGAAGACTTCTCAGAAGTTCCGAAGAGACCAAAAGTTTAGTTGGAACTACCCAGAAGTGCTAGAGAGCTTCCCTAAAGTTTCGAATCGAACATTCCATCATTTCAGAATGAGAACTTCTCGAAGTTCAGAAAATCCCGGAAGTTTAGGTAGATACTTTTGATAAAATCAGGAAGAAACTTTCCAGAACTATAGGGGGAGCTTTCTAGTAGTTCAAACAGGAACTTCTCAGAAATTCAGAAACAAACTTCCCCAAATTCCGGAGAATGCTCAGTAGCAGTTCAGCCCCTGAAGTTCAGAAGAGAACATCTCGGAAGTTCAGAAAAGAACTTCTCATCAGTTCAGGAAGAAACTTCTTACAACTTTAAGAAGATTTTCCAAGAAATTCTGGAGAGTACTTTCCCAAAAGTTTGGGCAAATTTTACTTGTAGTTCAGGATGGGACTTATTAGAAGTTTAGAAAGTAACTATGTTCAGCAAAAAACTTACCAAATATTTCTGGAGGATAAGGTTGGGTTCTTAAATGTGAATTTTGAAGAAAATAAGAAGTGACTGCCAAGAAGTTCATGAAGAATTTTGTCTGAAGTTCAGGAGGAAACATACAATCCAAGTCCATACAATCCAAGAAAAAGATATACGTCTTTTTGTTGAAAGAAGTCTAATTTTGTAAATTACAGACTTTTATAGACATTCCCAGACATTTCAAATTTTTATCACAGATATTTGAAAAAAATATCTGGCATCCCTGCCGAGATATCTGATATCTGACAGCTCCCATGTTATACTCAATGAAGACATCTTCAGCAAAACAAAAGTAATCCCCCTATTTTGCAGATCGATATTGTAGCGCTGCAGGAAGTTTGCTGACAGAATCAATGGTACATACGCATGGGGATGTTTATACCATCTACCAGAGCTGCGGCAATACAGACTTCTCGATTTCGCCACCTCCAAGAACCTGGCCATACGTAGTTTTCATTTCGAGCACAGCCATCGGTACACCTGGAGAACACCACAACAGACCGAATCACAAATCGACCATGTTATGATTGATGGAAGACACTTCCCAGTTATCATCGACGTCAGCACCTGTGGCGGAACCAACATCGACTCAGACTCACTGTCTTGTAATAGTCCAAAATGCGCCAAAGACTTTCCGTTGTGAACAACAGTCGCTACCGGCGCTCGCCAAGGTATAATCTGGAGCGAACTGAAGCTACCCGAAGTCTCAACTTATTACGCGCAAAGCCTGAGGCAGCGTTTCCGGAAGAGGGAGAGCTAATCGATGCCCTCTTGAGGACTGCTGGAGACACTTCTCGGATATTATCGACGTCAGGATCTATAGCGGCGCTAACATCGTCTCAGACCACCATCCTGTAATGGTCAAAGTGTGCCAAAGCCTTTCCGTTTTGAACAAAATTCAATACCGGCGCCTGCCACGGTATAATCTGGAGCGACTGAAGCTACCCGGAAGTCTCAACAGAGCCTTGAAGCAGTATTTCCGGAAGAGGGAGAGCCAACCGAAGCCTCTCTTGAGGACTGCTGAGTGCAAAGTAGCCAATCAAAAACTCAACGGAAAGCGCCATAGGGTTTGTGAAAGTAATCGACGGAACTGATTGGTTTGACGATGAGTGTCGAACGGTTCTAGATGAGAAGAATGCTACAGCAGGCAACTCGTCAAAATACATGGAGCTATACAGACAGAAGCGAGGACGGCAAACTCATCTCTTCCGGGATAAGAAGCGTCACGTGGAGGAGTTGGAGTGCGAAGAATTGGAGCAGCTGTATCGTTCTTAAGATACGCGTAACTCCTACAAGAAGCTCAACTCATCCCGTAAAGGCTTGAAGCCGCGAGTCGAAATGTGTCGGTATCTTGATGGATCAATTTGAGGACTTGAATGGCGCAGAGGCGGAATTCCAAGACAGCAGAAGGAATGGCTTCATCGGTATGGTGGACGAAGTTAAGAATGCTATCAAACAGCTTAAGAATAACAAGGCAGCTGGGAACGATGGCATCAGAGCGGAACCTATAGAAATAGGCCCGGAGAAGCTGGCGACTTGTCTGATCGACTGATAGCTTGATCTAGGATACAGAATAGGAGTGGAAAGAGGGAGTTATATGCCCAATATGCAAAAAGGGTAAATGTTAGAATGTAAGAACGATCGAGCGATCACTATTCTCAATGCGGCTTTACAAAGTGCTGTATTAACCGTCGTCCATCGCCGCTAGCAAGCAGATTTGAGGGAAGTTATCAAGCCGGTTTGGCAAACGGTCAATCGACAATTGACCAAACCTCCAAAAGTGTCGCGAATACTCGATGCGTTGCTCGGACTCGTTTGAAACACTTAAAGTACTTCGACAAGGCAGTGATCTTCCTGCCTCCTGTTATGAAACGTGCAGACTCTAGCATGCGGGGTACGATTTTTAATAAATCCGGCCAGTTCCATCTGCTTCGCTGACCACGTGGACATTGTCGGTAGAACGTTCCAGCTGTTAGCTGATCGGTAAGGTCTGTATCCACATTAATCCGGACACCTTCAAAGCATTGTAACTTTTGAAATATTGCACATAGGAATGAAAAATTTCACTGTGGTATAGCTGAGATTCTATGATGAAAAAGACTATGATTGATGTTTACATTTCATGTTTAGTATTCAAGATGGCGACGAAAGAAAAACAAGTGCGCGAGTGAATTTTGTACGGCCGTACGGCAAATCCTGACTTGTCAATACGGGACCTTGCAAAAACGTTGGATTTGCCTAAATCCACTGTTCACGATGTGCTCAAATCATTTTCGGAACGTTGGACGGTGGAGAGGAGACCGAGAAGTGACAAAAACATTGGACGCGCTGATCCCTGTCATGGAGCGAAAGGTGAAATGGATATTAACGAAAAACCCAAATCTCTCCATTCGAACGGTGGCTCGTAAAATAGGGATGTCGCCTGGTTTTGTCCAAAATTCAAAACAACGTTTGTGACTTAAGTCGTATAAAGTAAAAACAGTTCCAAATCGCAACGACAAACAGAACTTGGCAGCAAAATCACGGGCTCGACGTTTGTACTGCGAACATTTGACGAAGTTTATGGACGATGAAACTTATGTCCTGAGGATTTCAAGCAGCTTCCAGGGCTGGCTTTTTTATTCTGTCTATGGCCAGAAATGCTACAGCTGAGCATTTCAGAACGAAGAAGGCATCGAAATTTCCCAAAAAATACCTTGTGTGGCAAGCAATTTGCACGTGTGGCAAAAAGAGTAAATATTTCGTCACTACAGACACAATCAACAAGGGGATCTATCAGAAAGAGTGCCTGCAGAAGCGATTGCAACCCTTCATCAAAATTCACAAAGAAAAACTTTTGTTCTGGCCCGATTGCTAAAACTGTGATGGAGTGGTACCAAGCAAATCAAGGGAACATTGTACCAAAAACCTCAAACTCCCCAAATTGCCCAGAGCTACGACCAATCGAGAGATATTGGGCTCTGATGAAGCGGAAACTCTCTGGAAAGAAGCAAGGAATCAAAGGCATCAAACACTTCCAGCAAATTTGGACAAAGACGGCTTCTGCGATTTCAGAAGCGTCTGTACAAACCCTAATGGACGGAGTTAAGCGCACAGATCGAAAATTTTATGCACATACCGAATAACTATGTTTCGTCTTCACGAATTGTTAAAACACATCCCATGAATCTGAAATAAACAACTACGACAGAAATAAACAACTCGACAGAAGCGAAAAAAGGTTGGATTTAGGGTGAATGCGTCGAAGAGAAAGTATCTGTTGGGTGGAGGAACGGAGAGAGCTCGCATAGGCCGAACTGTGACAATCGACGGAGATTAGTTCGAGGTGGTGGATGAGTTTGTGTACCTCGGATCATTGGTTACGTCGGATAAAAACTTCAGCAGAGAAATTCGGGGACGCCTTATTACCGGAGGTCGGGCCTACTATGAACTCCACAAGACCTTGAGGTCTGGTAAACTTAAGCCACGTACAAAGTGTACCATGTACAAACCGCTGATAAGACCGGTAGTTCTCTACGGACACGATACGTGGACAATGCTCGAAGAGGACCACCAAGCACTTGGAGTTTTCGAACTCCAAAACTGTGAAGACTGTGTATGGAGAAGGATGAACCACGAGCTGGCGCAGCTCTATGGCGAACACAGTACCCAGAAAGTCGCTTTAGCTGGAAGGGTACAATGGGCGGGACATTTTGTAAGAATGTCGGACAACAACCCCGCAAAAATGGTGTTTGCCGCGAATTCGACCGGCACAAGACGCAGAGGAGCGCAGCGAGCTAGGTGGTTAAACCAAGTGGAGCAAGACCTTGAAAGTGTGCGACATTCTAGGAACTGGAGACAAGCAGCCCTGAATTGAGTTTGATGGAAAAATATCGAGACACAGGTGCGGTTCTACCAGGACGTTGGACCAGCATAAATCTTAAAAAAACCAACATCGATCGACTTCAAGTCAACGCAGTTGCCATCTATGTTTACTCAATTTTGTGTAGCATCACTTTTGACCTCCCGATTTAAGTAAACCCGATTCACACATTGGGGTTGTTTGGCAATAGTTGGCAGGCTCTTTTCTTACCCATCGAAAATAGCCAACAAAATGCTACCCATTATTGATTCTTTTCGTTGGCCTGCGCCTTGCAAAATTCCTCTAAAAATAGGTGCAGAATTGTTTACCCTACATTCCATCGTTTGTTTTCTTTCTTCTATTTTTTAGCGTTCTCGATTAAGCACTACCTCAACAACTACGGCTAAATGGAAACTGATAAACGAATTGATTAGTGTGGTACGAAGGCTCTACGAAGATCTACGACTATTGACAACGGAAACTACGCGAGCTTTGGTGGAAAAAAGCATACGTTATTAGCAAGCGGGGTCGGTTTGTTATTAGTGATGAAACGCAAGTGTATAAATACAAAGAAAAAAAAGTTGGTTAGTAAGTGAAGAAACTAGTTATTTGGACGAAACTACAAATGATACACCATGCTAAATAAGTACAAATATTGGGAAGTGTTCAATTTTACATAGGAGTGTACAGTTTGACAGTTCTACGGTCTATATACGGTCATTCGGATTAACCCAAAATTGAGTAACTTTTACCCATTTTCAAGAAACAGGCTGAAACGTCAAACCATGAGTAAGCGATTTATGAAAGTGGGTTAACATTACTCAGTTCTTTTTCTCTGGTTCGATCCTTGCTGTTAGTCTACTGTTTTTATAATGGACAAACATTTGTACTTGACTCAGAGACGTGTTTATAAACTACTAAACTACTAACGACTAAAGCTAAGAAGGATCTCGACCGAGACGGCCACGATGATGATCTCAGGCGTCACAAGTTTTCATCTAGCAGTCCCAGGAGCCACCGTGGAGAATCATCGCATCGAATCCCAGGGTAAATTATTAATCAATCAATAAATAATTGCAGGTGATTTTTATTTGGTGCATTTTGTTTATATATTTTAGCCACTACAAAGATGAACCAAGAAAACCTCGAAGCGATCGTCGAATGAAGGCCTTTGGATGGGAGGACGATGATGATAGACTATGCGACACCTAAGATACCGAAAGGGTCAGAATCAGCACGCAGTAGTCGACCACCATTTTCCCGGAGAGGCAGAGAAGACACCTCGGTCGACTCCAGCAGATAAGTACAACAAATAGGCGCCAGATAGAAAAGAATCTGCTGCCAACCCACACGTTTGTAAAAGTAATGTCCCTTGGGATTCGAAGAAGATAAGGATCTATGGTAAAACGAGCAAGTTCGTTTAGATCGAGAATGGTACAGTATTATCGAAGGATATGACGAAGAAAACAAACAATTTTCGAGATCCAGTTCGGAGAATTAGCAAGAACGGGAAGAACAATTGGAGCAGCGCAGTCTTCTTGGAGCAACGAATGTCTGTCTAACAGATCAACAAAGACAATGAATTGTTGGAGAAGAATCGCTTGCTAACGATATTTGAAGGTTCAGTAGCAGGTCATTTTTATCAATAAAATATAAAATAAAAAGCCTAGGGTATTTTTTATTACAATATTTCACCCAATTTCCATAAAATCAAATATCTCTTCTCTTCTATATATATAAAGATGAATGTTTGTTTGTTAGTGACGCTATAACTCGAGAACGGCTGAACCAATCTTGACGGTGTCTTCGGATGATTTATTCCTTTTTGTCCAACAAAAGTACAGAGAAAGAGAAGAGTTGGGAAATTTTCCAGGCAAAGTCAGAAAATTGGAAAATTTCCATAAAAAAAATCACGTCTTTATATAGAAGTTAATCCAAGTTGAAAAAAGAAGAAGACACCGAGCGGTGACAATTCGACAGTCTGCGCTAGCATAGGACGAACGTCTTGAAATGCTTCTAATAAACTCAAATAAAACTTTGAAAGTGGTCTGTTGTATGATGTAAGAAAAATCCTAAACTGCAAAATAGGGGCATTATTTTGATTTATTTTTTATTTTGCTGGAAATGGCTTTATTGAGTAGTTATGGATTTTTCTTACATCATACAACAAACCGCTTTTAATTAGAATTTCTATTTGAATTTTTTATAAGCATTTTAAAATGTTCGTCCTATACTTTAACATAGGGAGCTTGTCAGATTTATCACCACCAGTGTCTTCTTCTTTTTCAACCTGGGATTCTTCCATAATAAACGAATGTTTGTTTGTTAGTGAAATTTCGAAGGAAAAGTCGGAAAATTGGAAAATAAAAAGAGGCATTTTTCCATTCAAATATATCAAATTTTGTTTGTCAAAAATCCAGAAAAATCAAAAATAAATTATTTTTAACATTTTCTTCAAATTTCTTCACTTTCAAACTAAACAAACTTCAAGAAAAACCCAATTTCTAACAATCAGTTAATAGAAAATCTTCATTTCAGATGCCAGTGCTAAATTGTCGCATTGAAAATGCACAAAACGTTGTTGTTTTGGATAGTTTCATTATGATATCTTAGAGCACCGTAATCAACTCATGTCGGTCCGACAAGACATCATACAAAAAGCAACAATTTTTCATGAGTTGGAACTTCCAAAGAAACCGACTTCAGTATTCTAACATAATACACCAATTGATAACAGATTATCAAAAATATGAAATGACTGCCGATTGTCATACTTTTAGAAGCCAAAATTGCAAATATCCAAGTTCTCCAGTATGAAAATTGGCTGTCCCTTTCAGATTGACTAAAACAATGGAGGACATTCCTGCAATTTAAAAAAAAAACGATGTTAATATAGAATACCGATTTATTGTGTGAATCGATTTTAAAGATATTGCAAGCAATAAATTAATGTTAGACGGAACGAAGTCCGTTGGGTCAGCTAGTACTGTATACAAGTCACTTCCTTTTTCCACATGTACATGCTAGGCGACCCGTGCAGCACAACCAACAGAACCATCTGGTGATAAAAAAGGCAAGCAAAATATATTTTACCCTTCAATTTGGTTAACTCATTCTACCGTGTATCCACGGTAAAACTAATATACTCTTTTTATGAGTATTGTAAGCCCACACAGAGAAAACTTTGGTAGTGAATTTTACCATTATTGGGGGTGGTTTTCAACCGAATATAATCATGATCAAAATGACCGTTCAAAATAGTTGATTCAACATTTACTATAATGTCAGAATAGTCCCTGTAGCTATGATCATAGTCAATAATGTGATGTTTGACATAACTACGCTGCTGTTTATTAATCAAAATTTACAATAACAAAAATCTACTTTTCTCATATTAAGCAGTTTCTTGTCAACTTGGTTGAACCAAGAAAGTTAAACATGTTCAACTTTTGGCCAGCCAGTTGAATCTTTTGGCAACTTTTGGCGTTAAGTATGTTTAACGAGTTTGAAGACTGAAATATAATAATGATCAATATAAACCCTATAAAACCATGAGCATAACAGCATAGTTTTAGAAAGCTTATCTCAGTAAAAAATGAAGGAAACGTTGAATATCATATCGCAATCACAGCGACAACAGAATTAGTTCCGCCAAAATCTATCAAAAACATCATCTTGTCTGAGCTGCTTAACAGTGAAAGTGCCAACACCAGGTTGACAAGTATGATTTAAATTCGGTTCCGTTTCCGGTGTAAAAATAGCAACAAAAGAGCAGGCCCATTTACCATCAATAAAATGATGCGAACGTATTTGTTACCAACTAAGATAAAAAACAAAGTGTTTTTTTTTCAGTGCGTGAATTTGGGGATCATTTTCAAGCCCAAAATTGTATCTAATTGGATCAATGTATCTCTACTTCGTAATATTTGAAAATCACTCTATGGTAATCAATAATAATAATTGCAAGCCGTAAATCTTGCTTCCTTTCCAACAGACAATCTTTTTCCTATCCTGTACAAGTTGCAGCGAACCACAGTTGCTTTTGTCGAAATTGCAGCTGTCAACTAGTCGAAGTTGCGGCTAGTTGTTCGGAAATCGCTTCCTTAGGTAGGGCTAGGTGATCCTCATAGTAAGAGATATGCGGAAGCAGCCATTTTTGAGCCAATCGTGCATCGAGAGCTGTCAAATCTGAGCCAATCGTACACATTTTGCACTGTGGTAAGTGTCATCAGCCTCTGTGAATAAAATAAACACCGTTGCCAAATCGTAGTAAGTTATCCAAAAAGGAGTATGTGCACTTTTCGCGATTATGGGTGTTCTTTACCCATATTTAGGTTTACAGATCTTAGCGTGTAGGTAAAACGAAAGCTGGATAGCTTAGTTTGAGAGTGTGCATTTAGTAGTTGCCGCGTTTCTCACAAAAGGGTCACCTGAAAAAATGTGAAGTGACTTATATTGTTAATATAGTGTATTTGATAAAATCCACATTTTATAATAATGAGTAGGCCTAACCGAAAATCAAATAAAACCCAAATTTGGGTTCAGACTCGGTTACCCAATTTTAAGAAGTTCCTATTTTTATGATTTTGGGTAAACTTTACTTAATTTTGGGTAAATCCGAATGAACGTGAGTTTGGACCCTACATCTCGTCTCATTTACTCAATTCTTTGAGTACAATTGTATACTATATCTTTTTTCGCACGGAAATGTTTCTCAATTTTCATAAAAAGTGGATCTACTCAGAAATTGAGTTGATCCACTTTTTAACGAGAATTGAGTAACATTTCCGTGTGACAAAAAGAGATAGCATACAATTGTACTCAAAAATTGAGTAAACTGAAGCGTTAATGTTAATTGATCAAGTTCATTGCACCAAAACGTCTTCCCAAGATCGGCGAGATCCCAAGCAAAAAAAAAAAGCATTCGGAAATCGGGTGATTGTCTTCGGTTGCATTCGAATGACAATCATCCATTTTGTTTGTTTCAAAACTGTGTGCATAATTCAAGATGAAATAAATCAAAACGTTCAGAAAATTTTCCAAAAGCTCAGAAATTTTCCCGGATGCCCAGAGTACTTCCCAGAAATTCAGGAAATTTCTCAAAAGCCCTGGGATTTTCCAACAGTTTCAGAGAACTTCCCCCCAAAATCTGGAAAATTTCAAAACTTCTAAGAATTTTTTGACGTAGGACTACGTCTTTATTTTCTATACTGGGGAACAATTTAAAAAGATAATCGAAGTGCGACCGTCACGAAAAATGGTCAGGTTTTGAGCATCAATTTCTCAGTCGTTTCTCAAGAGATTTTCAAAAATTGTGCACCAATCGATCGGAATTCATAAATTCGAAAACCAATTCGAAAATTCATAAATCTTAAGCCTTGTCTTAAAAAGTATATTAACCGATTCAGACCTAAGGGGTCAAATATTACCCCAAAAGGAATATGGCTGTATAAAATCACATATGAGTTTAAGGCCTAATTGACGACCTAGAACATCTTGAATATGAAGAAGTTCAAGAAGAAAAAATAAATGCCTTATAGTGTAAAGCTTTGTCTTTAGAATATGGTAGATACGTATACGTATTACTAAATTCTTGTTGGTAAATGTTAAATACGTTCGTATCTTCCTGAGATCTTCTTGGTTATCCAAAATGTACTTGAGTTCAGAACTTCAGATCAACAGTTGTAACAGTAGCTTTTAGGATTATATAAGGTTTCGATATGTATTCAAACATATGGAATGACCTTTTGGAAGGTCAAGAATCATTTTTTGATAATTTTGTGATGTTCTAGGTCATCCAAATTGTCACTGAGTTCAGAACTTAAGTTGTAACAGTAGGTTTTTGGAGTATATAAAGGGACAATGTGTATTTAACAATATTTATTGAATAGTGTGGAAGGTCGACAGACATAATGTGAAAACCTTAGGATATGCTAGGTCATCCAAACTGTCCTTAAGCTCAAAACACAAGATCTACAATTGTAACAGTAGTTTTTTGGGCTACATAAAGTTACTATATGTATTCAAACATATTAAATGAATCTTTTGGAAAATCAACAATCAATATTTCATAACTTTGTGATCCTCTAGGTAATCCAAACTGTCCTGAAATCTACGCCAATAACAGTAGCTTTTTAGGCTATACAAAGTAACGACACGTATTTAAGCATATTCAGTGAATAATTTCGAACGTAAAAATACATAAGAGGATAATCTTGAGATGGTCTAGGTCATCCGTTTAGAACTTTAGATTTGCAGTTGTAACAGTAAATTTTTACTATGTAACAATTAATATTCAAACATTTTCAATTAAAATTCTTAAGGGTCAACAAACATTATAAGGCAATCTGACATCTGCTAGGTCTTCCAAACTATCCTTGAAATCAGAACCTACAGTTGTAACAAAAGCTCTCTGGGCTATGCATAGCTACGATGTGTATTGAAACATATTCACTAAATATCTTGGAAAAACAACAGACATTATGATTATAATTATAATCTTCGGGTTATCCAAACAATCCTGGAGTTCAAAACTAAAAATCTACTGCGGTAACTGTAGCTTTCTGGACTAAATAAAGTAACAATATGTATTCGACCAAATTAAGTGAGTCTTCTGGAAGGTAAACCGATAGAATAAGATATCTTGGGATGTTTCAGGTCATCCAAAATGCCCTTGAGTTCAGAAGTCAGGATCTACAGTCGTAATAGTAGCTTTTTAACCTATAAAAGGTGGCGATAAGTATTCAAACATATTTGAATATCTTCTGTAAGGTCACCAGTTATTATCAGAATAGCTTACGATGTTCATTTGAGTTAATGTGGTTTATTTCTATCTTTCAAATGAAAAATAAATGCTATGATTTGGTTGTGAGACACCCTGTATATTCAAGATATCATCGGTTTCTTCCAGAAAGCATATCAAAACTGCCGCAGTAAAATGTCGCTAGTCGACTTGGGTACGGTACTATCAATTCGGAGGTCTTTTGTATTGGAAGTAGATTAAGTTGCTTGCCATACAATAAATAAGCTAAAGTTCGTCATGAAATATAAGTTGAGAACAAGCAAAAACGCTCTTTATAGAGGCTTGAAAACCCCGGAAGATGCCAAATACTCCTGGATACAAGTGAAATAACGCAAGAAATTGATTTCCTAGATAAAGGGCCAGCTAGGCGAGGCACATCGGCATTGAAGGAACTTTTCGAACAGAAACCGTAAAACCATTCTACGCGTTTGAACCCAGTTTATCAAGCAATCACCCCTCTACTTCCCATGGCTCACTGCAAACCACGTGATGACATTGGCCGGGAACTTAGCATCGCAATACTGCCGGCTCCGCACATCCGCGGCGTTGGCGTCCGTGTTGCCGGTGTTGGGGTAGAACTTCAACGCAATCCGGAACAGCTCGGTCTTCTTCTGGACGTACTTCTTCGTCAGAAATGCGTTATTCACCGTCCAGCACAGCAGATTCACCAGCACGTACTTCCCTCTCTCCCTTTCCCTATCGTTATCCAGCGGCATCTCGTCCAGTCGCGTCAAAATCCCGTCGAACACCTTATCGATCAGATTCTGATCGTCCAGATGGTTCAGAAATCGCAACGCACCGAGGAAAATTCTGTAATCCGTTTCCAGCTTGCGCATCAGTTCGTCCATCTTCTGATGCATCATGCGCTTCGTGTAGTTCCGAATGAGGTCCGTACTGTTCATCTGCAGCCGCTCGAAAATCAGCTCGGCCATGTTCTCGTACGTTTGCTTTGTCTTCTCCTCGATTTCCTTCTCCAGCTCCGTCACCTTCACCTGGAGGGCCGTCATTCGATCGATCATCTGTCCGTGCTCTTTGGTCGCGTCGAGATTGGATTCCTTCTCGAAGATATCCCGACTTTTCATGATTTCGTTAGCCTTCTGCTCGAACGATTCCTTCAGCTCGTCCAACTGCTCGGTCGTGATGGAGCTTTCCTTCAAGTGGTTGATTTCTTCGGCTACGGACTTGATTTTCCCGGCGATGGCCTTCAACATTGGACACCGGTCGAGGGTTTCCTGGGGGAGGATTTCATCCGACGAGGCCCTGCCTCCGGTGGCTCTTAGTATGGCTGATTTTATTGAGCTTAGATCGTCCTCAGTGGCGGTGCATTCCCCCGAGGGGGGTAGCGGATTGGGATGGCCGGACGGGAGGAGGATTGCCACGAGGAAAGCGACCGTGAGAATTGGTTCCATTTTGGACGACTGCTCGAGCTGGAGTGAGGTGTTCTGGCGATCTGGTGTGGAAATTGTATCGACTGACTTTGTTTGCAAATTGCTTCAATGTTGCACTGTTTTGTTTGGCAAATGTGTTTCTTGTTTGAAATAGAAATGTATCTCTGAGGAGTTCTAGTTTGCACCGAACAACAACTGGTGTTGATGGCAAACCGAGTGGCAAACGGTCTCATCAGTATCTGCTTTGGTTGAACTCGGTCATCAATCAGTTAACCCGAGAATATCATATTTTTTCGTAAACACAGATTGCTTGAGATTACGATTGATTGTGAAAGCTATTATCTAGGAGAACATTCTTGATTGAGGTGCGGTCAATGCCCTTTGAATTTGCATTTAATTTCGAAAAATTCACTTCATTCACATTCATATCCATCCTCATGAGGCTGTTTGTAATGACAGTAAAATGGGCAAAAATAGATTTATTTTTAAATGATCAATCAAACACATGACAAATCCACTCCTAGATGTTGTTTTTTTAGAATTTTATTGATTCGATACCACTTTTCCTTCGACGCTGTTTCAATACAACCGACAGATTGGGAGCTACGGTATTTTGCCAAAAAAATTGTTTGAACACATTTAGACCCTTTTCATAAATTAGTTTTGAGTTACAAAGATCTCTAGACCGGCAAAAAATACATCTTTTCTCAAATAGAAGGAATGTGCAAAGTTTCATCCAAATCGAAGATGACCGCCCCTTCGCATTGTCAGATTTGTGCAGTGGTCAGAAAAATCGAGATGAGAGAAACCCCAAGAACCTAAAGATTTTCCCAATTTTGCCACACGGGAAAATGGTACACACTTTTTTACACACATATGGGATCAAGTCCCTATCACTTCGAAGTTTTCTGAGCAAAAATCTCAAATACCATTAGGCATTCAGGTGTGAAATTTTCAAAAATAGTTTGCTTTACGAGAGCATCCTTTGGTTATCAATTTCAGCGTTGTTTGTTTTGTTTTGTTTGTGATTTTGTCTCAAAAATCGTGGTGATAATTTAACTAACCTATAAATCATATGGAAAACGAATTCCTCTAGTTTCACCTTAAGATTATTTTATGAAATCTCAGCGAATTGACATTCGATATAAGCGGTACTCTAAGGAACTGCTGTAAACAAAAAAAAATCGCTGATATGTCAGTTGAATTTCATTTGCCGTGCGTTACACTCCTGTTTCATTGTACTGAAATTGAGTACGTTTAAAGTCATTGTTTACAAATGGCTTTTAGGCCCTTAATATGAATTACTCGAGAATTGTATACTATCTATTTTTCTCTCACGGAAATGTTACTCAATTTTAGTAACAAGTGCATCTTCTCGTGAAATTGAGTAGTAGTAGTAGATGTGCGTATCTTGGCAATAGATACGAGAAAGTCGAGGCAACCTTTATTCGATGGCTTTTTCTAGTATCTACACGCTCATCCGAGCTTACTCAATTTTGAGTAACTTTAACTCAGTTCTATAAACATATCTAAAACGTCAAACTCTGAGTAATCGTATGTTATGAATTTGAGTTATTGCTACTCAAATCGCGAGAAAACTGTGCGACACTCAATTTTGAGTTAGCTAACTTTTATTTTTTTTAACAGTTGGCGTCAGATAACGAATAGCTCTCATGTGAATTTGTGGTTAAGAAGTTAAGTTAATTTATTCCAAAATTGATTACCAGCGGCTACATTGAGCAGATAGCAGCCGCTGTAGATGGGGAAACGTATCGCTTAATTAAAGGTAAGCCGTTATATCTATGACAAGGAATGGTTTTAATAGTCTTTTACATTACAGATAAACAAAACATTTTCGAAATTTTCGACGTTTGTATCGAAACCAGGCTATAAAGGAGTATTGGCAAAATGCCTTTTATACAACGCAGGTGAATTTATTGCTGTTGAAGATAGTAAGCAAGTATTTTATCACCGTTGTTTTGACGCTTGATTTTACAACTGTACAATCGAGCCATGAAATTCTTCACTATCAAAACATAATATGTATATTTATTACAGAATATATTCGGGCATAACTGAGAATCAAAGAGCAAATGCCAGCTCATGGACAACGCCGCATTATACAAATTATACATTATACAAGACGAAGAATCGAAGCACGAAAAACCCCAGTAATAAACTTGCTGCCTTATTTCAGGAAGAGTAGGACTGAATATGCACCAGCTAGTTGACTTCTGATATCTGTTTTTGTTTTGATATTCAATAAAATGAACTTCTTGGTTTTTTTTCTCAACAGTTTTTTTCGATTTTTATAGCATCTTTAATCTTTAGAACTAAAAAAATACTCATTGTCATAAATTTTCGTTTTTATTTTTATGAGTAAGTTTGACTCAAAACTTAATAAATTTCAGGATTACTCAAAATTGAGTTGTTGCAAAGAAACTCATTTTGGGGTTCGTCCGGTTTTAACGTGTTTGAGTTAAAGTGACTTAAAATTAAGTAAATCCGGATGAGCGTGTAGTGAGCTAAATGCTAGAAAACTATGTTATAGTTCTTAGGAACATCTAAACTATGTAGTGATGGCTCATACTTATGACTTGCATGCGATAATTTTACGCTATGTTATAGAGCCATGCCCGTTGTCGTGTATACACTCTAGCGATACTTTCTATGTTATAGTAGTAGGCTATGAACTATTCCATCCGGACGAAATAGTTCGTTGGTTGAAGGACAGTTCGTTTGAATTTTTGGCTAGTTTGTGTTTTCGCGGTGCTTTTAAAGCAAAAATGAACCAGGAAAACGAGATTCCACTTGATTGAGCTGTGAGAGCAACATACGATGTTGTGGGAACCAACTAATACCGATCACCTGCGGAAGTGTACTTTTATTTTTATTCTGCTTTGCAATTCCTCATTTGAAAAAGTCTAGACCTGGGGATCTTGATACCCAGCTAAGAACAAAGTATTTTCAAGATGACGATGTTGAGACGCAGATTAAGATTCACCAGTTCCGATGCTTAACCTTTGATTTTGATCCTAGACTTAAGCGTGCAACCACCCGTTTTTAAACTTGAACAACCGATTGCGTCGAAACCTAAGCCAGCAGTGCTTAATTTTAAGTGTAAAAATAATCATAAAGGCTGTACGGAATCAAATTGCACCACTTTTAAATGGCTGTATCTTTTTACTCTTTGAGTATTTTCTATTGAAATTTTGGGTGGAATTAGTTCTATGTGTATTTGCTACGCTGTGTAAGTTTCACTAGCAGATGTGCAATCGTTGCGAAGATGGAGTCGGAAGAACAGCAGCGGCACAAAAAAATTTTGCGCTTGTACCTCGAAAATCCGGATCTTTCTCACCGTGCCATCAGCAGGAAGCTGGGAATGGTACATTCTACGGTGTCTCGTGTTTTAAATCGGTATCACGAACGTTCGACCATTGATCGGAAAAGAAAATTGGCAAAAATTGATCTCCGTATAGTGTTAAGGATCACAAGCGGGTACTTCAAGCTTTCAAGAGGAATCCCAACAGTTTAGTTCGATATGTGGCGAAGAAACTGAATCTAACCAAAACTTTCGTGCAAGATGCGAAAAAACGTGAAGGACTGCACACGTACAAAGTCCAAAAGACGCCTAATCGTGATGAACGGCAGAATACGGTAGGTAAAACACGTTCACGGAAGCTCTACACCCAGATGTTGACGAAACCACATTACCTCGTTATGGATGATAAGACATATGTAAAAGCAGACTTCCGGCAGCTTCCGAGGCTCCAGTTTTTTACTGCTCATCATAAATTCGATGTCCCTGAGGACGTTAGAAAGCAGAGGATGTCAAAGTTGATGGAAAGCGGAGCACCCCATTCGTGACAACAGGAACGGTCAATGGACAGGTGTACCTCCAAAAGCGTCTACTTCCTTTTCTGAGGTCACACGATGGTCCTACGATTTTCTGATCGGATTTAGCCTCGTGCCATTACTAGAAAGAGGTTTTGGAGTGGTACAAGGCTAATGAGGTCTATTTCGTGTAGAAGCATCTCAACCCCCCGAACGCACCGGAACTGCGACCAATTGAAAAGTACTGGGCAGGCACTTCGGTAGCATCCTAAGGAAGTGAAATCAGAGGAAGATATGAAGAAAAAATGGATTGCCACCCAAAAAAAAGTTGGTTCAAATATTCTACAGGACCTCATGAGTAAAGTAAAGAAGAAGGTTCGAGCATTTGGATATGGAATTGAAATTGTTTAAAACAAACATAGCAAAATAGTCATAACTTGTTTTATTTTACTCCCTGAAAGTTTGAAGCTGATTGGTTGAACGGGCAAATTTTGCCGAATATTTGTGTGTGTCGCAATTTGATTCCGTACACCCTTTATGATGAGATGGCGCATCTCTCGAACTGCAACAATATCATGTCCGAACCCACGAAACTTAAGAAACCACAATCAGGCCACTATTCTGGGTAAATTCGCCAACTCGTTGCTAGAGACGTTAAGGGCTGAAGATTGTCTTGTATAGCAAATATTCGATGGCTTTGGAGAACTTGAACACCAAATTTGAGCAGGCCTATGAAGAGAAAATCACTTTCGGAATGTCTCAAGAGCAACTGATCGTCCTCGCGACAGAAAAGCCATACAACTTGTCCGGAGCCGAAGCAGGCCTTTCAGGAGACAAAGATCATGCATCAGACTCCCTAACAGTAAATATCACAACATCTCGGATCCTTCCTTTTGCTCTAATGTTGACATACGTAAATTTGTATTCAGCATCCACCATAGCCATTATAATGATGCTGAACTGGACTGAACACAATTGAAAATTGGCATTTTTCTTCAAAATCATTTGAAATGGACAGCCACTTCTCTTCTAAATAATATTTTATATAAACCTGTCATTTAAATTTTATTTCATTTCAAGTTTCAAAGGAGCTAAGGTTTAAGGAGCAATAAAAACCGGTATATACGAAAAATTTGAAACTTCGAAGCCATGAATTAAACCGTTTTCCCTGAGTTTCTCCGAAGAACTTTCCTGAAATTCTCAGAAGAACTTCCCTGATCTTCTCAGTAAAACATCCAAGAAGTTCTCTGAAGAACTTCACCGAAGATCTCTGTAGAACTTTCCCGAGGTTCTCTGCAGAATTCCACTTGATTGAGAACATCTCTAAAGTTCTCTGAAGAACTTCCCTGAAATTCTGTAAAGAACTACCCTGAATTTCTGTGAAGAACTTCCTCGAAGTTCCTCTGAAGAAATTTCCTGAGCTTCTATTAAGAACTTTCCTGCATTTCTTCGGTGAAGAACCCTTAAAATTCTTCGGAGCTTCCTGAAACTTGAAGAACTTCTTCTGACGAATTCCTGATCTGGAAGAATTTCCCTAAAATTACTTTCCTGAAATTCTCTGAATAAAATTGCCCAAACTTCTCTGAAGAATTATCTGAAGCTCTCTGAAGAACTTCCCTGATTCTTTCTTCTTCTTTCTTAGCATTTCAAGCTTATTGCTTTCGCAATTAGCTAATTACTTACTCTCAACTTAGTGTTCTAAATGCACTTCCACAGTTATTAATTGAGAGCTTTCAATTCAAAGGAACCATGTTTGCATAAGTATGATTGAGTGGCAAGTACCATCATACGCTATGCACAGGGAGAGATTTTCCTTAACTAAAAATTCCTAGACCAGATCGGAAATCGAACCCAGTTAACCCTGATTCCTTCCTGATTCCTCAAAAGAAATTCCCCGAAGTTCTCTGAAGAGCTTTCCTGAACTAACTAATGAACCTCCCCGAATTTCTCTAAAGAACTTCCATTAACTTCTCTAAAGAACTGCGCTGAACTTCTCTGAAGAATTTCGCTAAACTAGTGATCCGGATCTTTTGTAACCCAACTTCTTCTGCAAATTAGCCTCAATTTCCTAGCCTTCAAGACGAGCAATGCATGATTTTGTCCAGACTTAACGAGTTTTTCGTTTAATCCGCCTTTTCTTCTTTCGCCTTTTTTTGTGATTTACACAGCAACTGTAGCAATTTTTCGTTCTCGTCCATAGCTACCAAATGTTCCATTACTACTTCCCAAATTATTTTATTAAAAGCTCGTAACTAAACACGCGACACCTAAAAAAACATTAGTGATAGCGCTGCGGCAAGGATTTCAACTACATACACGCTCGTTCGGATTTACCCAAAAAATGAGTAACTTGTACCCATTTTTATAAAACAGGCTGAAATGTCAAACCATGGGTAAGGCGATTTATGAACGTGGGTGAATCTCACTCTATTCTTCATAAATCTGTTCTACTGTTGATACAATGGACACATACTTGTAGTTTTGTTAAAGTTTTACAGGGGAAACCCGTGATTTGTCGTTTAGAATTCAGGTAAATTTGTGCAATGTGTTTAAAAAAGAAGCCGGACATGGCAACGGAGATTTTTTTTACTATTCTTTCTCTAAAAGGGTGCATCGATTCACAGCTTGTCGCAAAAGCAAAGGAATGCATACATCTTTTCTTAAATAGAAGAAATGAGCAAAGTTTCATCCAAATGGAATATGACCGCCCCTCGGGTTGAGAGAAATCGAGGTGATATGACAGAAACTTCGAGAGCCTAGAGATTTCCCAATCTTTTGCCACACGCTAAGATGAGAACACCTAAAATTAGGTATTACTGACAATACACAAAATATCGGTACAATTGAACGATAATAAACAGTACTTTTTACTGACATTTGGGTTATGTTCACTTTCCACTAATAAGCGTTATTATTTACCTAAAATTGAATAAATTTTACATCACTGAAGCAAAGCGGACGCCATATTTATCCAAGGGAAATTGTAATAAATTTTCTTATAATCTTAGTTTAACCATGCCTAAATGTTTGAAGCAATAACTTTTGCATTCTTTTCCGATGGATCCTTGTGGACCAACGAGAATTTGGTGCAGAACGGTGCAATTCGGCATCAATGTTGGTCGATGCAGAACAAATATTTCTGTAGTGGAGGAATCCAGGTACATAATGCAAAAGCGAGGTTAAATCACCGAGAACAGACGTTCATCTTCGATCTGCTCCTTGTGTAATACTTTAAACCGACATTTCAAATGTATGTCGTTATGCTTCTGGTAGGCGGCGCTGCAGTTGTGCGATAACTGTTATGTCACTGTTTATCAACACAAAGCATTGCACATCACCTGAAAAGTTTTGTTTGTTTTTCTCTGCACTTGCTAGTTATCATATTTCATCGTGGGTGACGCATTTGCAAAAATTTTTGAGTTGTTTAATCAAACTAATTCGTGATTAAAAGAGCAAAAAATTCTCGATAATGGCAATACAGATCAATTTCATATAGTTTGAAAAAATAACCAGAAAGTTATTATAAATTTCAGTTCTAGATATGTACTACGATGTTTAACCTTACTTGCTTTACTTGAATTCATCCATACTCTTTATTGATTCTTTTTTTAATACAAAATAAAATCTGTCATACATTTGAACATTTGTTTATCCTTGTGTGCAGAATTTGTGAAACTACTCCGAAACAGGCCATTGACAAGCCTATATCAATAGCAGTGATTGACAGTAGACAGGATGTCCTGGGCCCAAATTGATTTGGGACCGCTGTCAACTGTCAAATAGAAGTCTAATAATTTGTTTTGTTTTTTTGTTTTGATGTGAAACACCACAGAAAGCGATCTTTCTGCTTTGTATGACGTGCACGACGAAAACGAGCAACAACAGACAAAACATACACGAGCAACAACAGACCCAACTTACAATGTTGACATTATTTTGACAGCTGAGCTTGCTGAGATGTTGTCTACGTGAAAACTAGACAAAATCGTCAAAAGGTCGAAAGGAACAATTGTAAACAATGACTTTAAACGTAAATTTCCTGGAAATGCCAGGTTGCTTACATCTATATCTACTACCGATGGGAAGGTAATAACTCCTTCTATCTGTTGCTGGTGCTATTTTGATTGTGGGAGCAAGCAGATCCCAGAAAAATACGCAAGAGGTCATTGTTTACAAATGTTACTTTCGACCTTTTGACTATTTTGTCTAGAAAAAGTGGTCCTTGTCATAGGCCTGCTCCGAAAGGTAATCTGTGTATACGCATAATTTAGATATGTGCACTTTTGAGCGATTATCGATACTTTTTAACCATCACCACCACCATAGGTATTCTGATCTCAGGGTGAATCTCAGCAAATTGACATTTGATACCATAAGGAACTGCTGTAAACAATAAAAATCACTGATATTTTGGTTAAATTTCATTTGCCGTGCGTTAGTAGTGCCTATCTCGGCAATGGACGAATCCAAGTTGAAAAAAGAAGAAGACACCGAGTGGTGATAAATCTGACAACTTCCATGTCTAAGTAGAAGACGAACGTTTTCCATGGACGAATCCAGGTTGAAAAAAGAAGAAGACACTGAGTGGTGATAAATCTCACGGCTCCCGTGTTTAAATATTGTACGAGTTTTTTTAAATGCTCTACAAGCATTCAAATAAAATACGTATTAAAAACAGTTTGTTGCACGATAAACGAAACATACAAAGCTACTCAATAAGGACCTTTTCAGCAAAATAAAAATGAAATAAAAAAGGAAGCATTTCAAAGATTCTTCTTCTTCTTCTTCTTTCAACCAACATTCATCTATAGATACGAAAAAGTCTAGCCTAACTGAGTGTGTGAATAAAGTTGATACTGATGACTTCCACGTGATTTCAGAAGGCTTTGGAACTTAATTATACATACGAATTTTAGAACTTTTTAAAACCTAACCTCACACGAAATCGTCAGAGCCATAAAAATCGACATGTGTGGCAGCAAGTTATCTAAAAATTCAAAAACAGTTTTTTACGTCGCATTAATTCAGGTGGTGTTTTGAATCACGTCATTTTGTGTAGAATTAAAAAAGAAATAGAATGATGCGAGATTTTAGCGTTCTCCAATTCTCCTAAAAATATTTCAAAGTTAATGGAGCCTTAAACAACAAATAAAAACACAGAAACGCAAAAAAATAAAGAAATATGCTTCTATTCCCCACCCCATTACGCATCCCCTAGATTTATCCCTCTGATCAACGTATCGGGAAAACGTTCGGAGCAAACTTTCCGCCGCTCTATATCCGCGGCATAGCTCTTCCTGTCCCCGAACTTCGGATAGAACTGCAAAGCAAGCCTTGATATTTCGCTCTGCTTCGCGGCATATTTTTCCCTCAGCAACTCGTTGTTTATAGTCCAACAGAGTAGAGTCACCAAATCGTTCCTTCCCGTGTCCACCCGTTGCTCAATTTCCAAGTCCAGCTTGTTCAATCGACCGGCGATGGCGTCAAACACACTGCCCAGTAGCGTCTCACTGTTTGTTCGGTTTAGATACTGCAACGGGCTCAGGTACAACTTATATTCCGGTCCGAGCTCGTCCAGAGGACCAGAAACGAGCTTTCGCTTCGAAAGGCTACCTACGGAAAATGCCTGGTTTACCATCAACAGCTTCACCACGGAGGCCACAGAATCTTCGTACAGCTTCCTTGTTGATTCCACCAGTTCTGCTCGGAGATTGCCGACCTGGTCCTGAACCGATGTAATATCTGTGGCTGTGACGGCCGAGTCGACCTTCCGCTGGAAGGTCTTCCGTATTTGTTCGACCCGATCACTGCAAAGTCCGGATTTTTCAATTTGATGAATACCGGAAACTATCATCTGCAGGGTCTCGGTGATGTTCTTCAAAGCAGGACAGCGTTTTGAATCTGGTTCTGGTGTTGAGTGGAGGGGGTCACTGGCGCTGGTCGATGCGCGAAGAATGGTTTTCAAGGCTTTGAGGTCTTTCGGGGAGCAGGAACTGCTGGTTTCAGGAATGAGAATCAGGATTGAAGTAATGAGTTTGAATAACAGTCGAACGTTTACAGATGACATTTTCGATTTTGTGGACGGGCTTTCTATAGATGCTGGAGGCAACTTGAGGGACTGTGCAGGGGCTATAAATATCAACTGAAGTCGTGTACCCTGTGTTAATGGCACTGACAAGTAATTGATAGCTGATCATTTGTATTACAGCTGGGCAGCTGTCGGCATTCGAGTATTGATATAGTACAATGCGCTTGTTGATCGACAACGAGGTTGACTAGATTGTCAGTTTGAGTAACAGGTTAAAATTAATTTTGCTCTGCGACCAGTGTTATCAGCCCGAGCGGTCTCTCGCATGGATTTGGTCAACTTTATTTGATAAAATCAATTCAGATCTTTCCATCCTCTCAACTCAAATCTTGACAACTTATTCAAAATACGGAAACTGGCATCACCACCATGTTAGTAACACGTTGTTCCTTGTGTTAGTGGTCCTAGTTTACGTGAAAACGCTAAGGGTATCAAGAATTTAACGTTTGAATCTTTCTTCCCCTTTTTGTTTACTAAACCATATCATATCGGTGCCACTGACATGATGGGCGTGTTGCAAAATTGATCTTGAAAGCACTGTCGAATCAAAGTCCTTCGCTTTGAAGTAATTGCAGTACGATTGCAACTCGATTGCACTAGATGCCAGTGAGACACCCCTTAAATCAGCCTCTATTAGCAATGAAAACAACGTTGCCAAATCCATCAGATTCATCACTAATACATATAACACTAAGCTACAAATCGAACACTCACTTAACGTTAAATCTAAATTGTTGACAGTTGGTGGTTGTGTCACTTGTGAAGCGCATGTTCTTTTTCCTGGTTTAAAGCGTTTACGCACTAACGAAACCGGTGCAGTTTATCAGACGTCACATTGTACTCAACAGATGGCAGTAGCTTCGTGGAATAAAATACACGGTGGACCATTTTAAGCGTGAACATGTTTCGAAAACCATCATATACCGTACTCTGACAACCATGGTAGTAATCCAGAAGGAAGGTTATGGCTCTCCCACGAAGATTATGGATAAGAAGACTGTCCGATCGCTGCGCACAATAATGTTTAAGAACAAGGATTCGGTGAGCTAGCGGAAAGAGGCCAGCGAGTTCAACTGTCCGAAGTCGTAAATCGGGGAGACTTTGAAAAAGGAGGGAATAGTATGTCGAATGGAAACCAGAGCCCCAAAGTACACGAACGAAAAAAAAATAAAACTGTGAAATCCCAGTGCCTCTGGTCCTGGAAAGTCTTTCGTTCTGGACGACGAAACCTACTTTCCCAGTCCAAGTCACGACTTGGACGACTTTTTCTACACCAAGGACAAATATACAACTCCTCCGATGGTTAAGTACAAATACAAGCACAAATTCGAACAAAAAGTGATGCTACATCCCAATTTCCGATAAGGGGATTTTGGAGCCGTGGTTCAAACCAAGTGGCTTGACCATTAACCAGCAAGTCTATCAAAAAAAGTGTTAGCAGTTTTTTTCCCAATATGTTTCTAATCGTTTCTAATCATTTAAGTACATTTTCACTTGGAATTTGAAAATTTGCCCTCAAGTTAAGTGAAATTTGTCCTAAACTACTAGAAGTATAAAAAAACCTACCCAAAATTAAGGGTACATTTTTAAAAGTTCAATTCAGACTTCCCAAAGCTTCAGTCAAGACAGTTTCTAACAGGTCAGAAAGAGACTTCCTCGAAAAAAAAACGTCTCCGAAGGTCAAGCAGAAGCTTTTCATAACCACAGGGAACACTTCTTAGTCCTGATTCCATTATCGAAATTTAAGATCATCATAAAAGAACTTCCGGAAAATCCGGAGAGGACTTCTCAGAGCTTCAGGAAGATGTTTTGGGAAGAGGACTTTTTGAAAGTTTTGAGCTTTTCGGAGGTTTTAGAGTTCTTCCCAGAAAATCAAGATGAATCGTCCCAGAGGTTCTGGAGAAAAAAAAAACTTTCCAGAATGTCAGACGGGAACTAAGCAGGGAGGGCACCACCTATAAATTCTCAAAAAATCAGGAACAAACTTCCAGAAACCTCAGGACAATACGTCATAGATTTTCAGCAAATCTTCTATGAAGTTCAGGAAAGGACTTCTCAGAAGTTCGGGAAAAAACTTCCCAAAAGGTTAGTTACAACTTCCCAGAAGTGCTAGGCAGCTTGCCTAAAGCTCAGAAAAGAAAATTTCAGAATTTTAGGACTTCTCAAAGTTCAGGCAGGAACCTCTCTAAAGAACGGTAAGAAACTTGCCTAAAACATTGAAGGTACCTTCTAGTAGTTTGAGCAAGAATTTCTTAATAGTTCAGGAATAAACTCTTCCAAAATTCAGGAGAAAACATCCCAAAAGTTTAGGAGAGTACTTTTCAGAAGTTCAGGATGAAACTTCTAACAAATTTAAGGAAATTTTTCTAGAAATTCTGGAGATGACTATCAAAAAGTTTAATACCATTTTCTTCGCAGTTCGGGATGGGACTTATCAGAAGTTTAGGAAGAATTATCGAAGCTCAGGAAAAATGTTCGTCCAATTTCAAGAAGAAAATTACAAGAGAGGGTTTTCTCAAAATTTCTGGAAATAACTCTTCTAATGATCACGAGAAGACTTGCCAGAAAAGCGAAGGAAACTTCCAAAAATTTTAATTGGAACTTCCCGAAAGTTTAGTTGGAACTACCCAGAAATGCTAGAGATCTCGTCTGAAGTTCAGAATCGAACATTCCAGAATTTCAGAATACGACTTTACAGGAATTCAGGAATTCCCGTGAAGTGTAGGTAGGCACTTTGAGAAAATCGCGAATAAACTGTTCAGAACTATAGGTGGACAGCTGCAGTGAGTTCAAGACAGGCCTCAGAAGTTCGGAACAAACTTCCCTGATAGTTCACGACGATACTTCTGAGGTTCAGAAAAGGATTTTCTCAGAAACTCAGCAAGTTAGAAACTTCCAAAAACTTTAAGATGATTTTCCAAGAAATTCTGGAGAAGAACTTTCCCAAAGTTTTTGGTGCAGTTTTCCTCGTAGTCTCAAGATGGGACTTATCAGAAGTTTAGAAGTATGCAACTAAGTTCTGGGAAAAATAAACGTACCAAATATTTCTGAAAGGTTTGGTTGGGTTATTAGATGTGAATTTCCAAGAAAATCAAGAGAGGCTGCCAAGAAGTTCAGGAGGAAACTTCCCAGAATTTTAGCAAAGAGCTAGGGACTATCGGATCAACGTGAACTTGTCGGTTTGAAGTGCAGAAGGTATACGGAACGCGAAGAAGACAAATGCATCAAAAAATTTCGCGAGAATCTGGGAGAGCTTCTCAGAGCTTTCCACACCGCAAAAATCGGTCAATCTACCATGCGGCTGAGCACGCCGTATAAGGATGCTGGACGACGCGCCCGGTACAAGAAATGGTTTCTCTGAGGAATCGAGCCACGGGCAGAGTGGATCCCCGATAAAGCTAAGGCGTCTCGTGAACGCTCCGCAGACTTTGAAGCTGGCAAAGGGCAATAATGGAAAGTCTCAATTTGGGGACGACTTCATGTGTGCAGAAAGGAACAGGTGAACGCGGTATGATTTGCACGATTCTCATTCCACGAACATCGGTGGTAAAAGTCGTTAGTGAAAGTCGTACACGGCAACAGATTGATTGTCATGGACGGCGATATTTGAAAATGTCAAATGCGCAGACGTTGCTGCTTTGGACATTCAGGAGTTTTAGCACTGGGGGCCTCACTGGCTTTCTCTGATGTTGCCTGCTTTGTTTCCAGGCAATTTCGCTAACTGAGTTAGACATGCGATTAGCTTTGTTTTTTTTTTTTTACAAAAAGTTTCGGTTTTTGCCACAATTGTACATGGAAAGCCAAGCGATTTTACGGTTGTGGTTTTGATAATTGATAGTGAAGAGTCAAGTTTTGACTGTAGCTAACGACATTTGCCATTTGACATTTGACATTTTTATCAATTCTGTTATCTCATACACACATGACAGTGTTTATCGATTTTAAATTAAGATGCTGATGATAGCCGGATAGAAAAGAGAAAATCTATGAAGTGAAATCGACCATTGCAGTTACGGCTGCAAATTTTAGCTCAGTATGAAGTTCTTGGATCTATTCTGTGAGTCGAATGAGTCGAAACGGGTTGCTCTTACCTGAAAAGTCGAAAATTGTCAAATCAAGTGATGCGACTCCCTTATTACACGCAGAGTTGAATCACCTGATTCGACAATTGTCTACTCGGTCAGTGAAAAGCGATTCGTTTCGACTCATTTGACTCGCAGAATAATCCCCATCTATTTCACCCCAGTTGCATGCAATCTACGGTTCAGTTTGGTTAACAATGGAAGAGGCTTAGTAACTTAGAAAAATGGACTGTCACAATGACTTGGAAATTAAAGCAATGCACAGTGGGCAAAAATGGAAACAAAATCCCATTAATTTAGACGGCGCAAGGTGGAGTTCTGAAAAGCAGCTTTCTTATGGGGAAAATGTGGGAAATCGGATGGTGTGGGTCTCATTTAGGGTTCATCACAGTAAGTGACCCATTTTGCCCATTTCTCCCCTCATTTTTGAATGCAAACTAGATTTATTACCCAAAAACAAAACTTATTGCTATTATATTGAACCCACATGCACTGTAGATTTGCAGAAAAAGCTGAAGAACTGAATGGAACAAATTTCACTTTGTTCGGATGCCAGGAAATGGTCCATTTTTCCAATTTAACCCGATTCTCCTCTGAAGATTGGCGCTAGTAATATTACTTTCACTTGCACTATACTTATGTAAAAATGTCCGGAAAATTGAACGATGATAATTTCGTTGAAGGTCGACCGCAGGAAAGGGCCCACTTTACCCGATTCTCCCCTCAAACATGAAAAATAACTCATATACCATCGCGATGTATGACACGCTAAGCTTAGCTTACTCATAATCGCAAAAAATGGGTAAAATTTACTTTACCCATATTTGAGTAAATATGTATGGAAAAGAAATACTCAAATATGGAGTAAGTAGTAACGTATGTGCACTTTTCAAGCGATTATGGGTATTCTTCACCCATATTTGGGTAAACTGATCTTAGCGTGGATACAAACGCAAGCACATGGTGGACTAACTAATGCGAGCATATTGGTTAAGAAGGTGGTAGGGTTGAGCACTACTTCTGCAGCGGACCAACTGCCATCATCTGTTGCTATTACTCTGTCATATACAATCAAATTGAATCCAAAAGAATAGGTGCACACCACGCCCGTTCGCACTACAACCTATATTACTTGATATAGAGTATCTTGATATCAGCATCTATACATCTAGTTTTCACTGGAAATAATGTACATGGCATTTGATATCAAGATACTCTATATCGAGTAATATGGGTTGTAGTAACGTGGTGTTACATCTACCCAAGTAGCTTTATAAGTTTTATCAAGGTTTTTTTCATGAAAGGTTATCTCATAAAACCAAAATTTGTTCATTCATGGTCATGTTGCAGGTCCCTTGGTTGGAACACGGCTGAGTAATACCGATTAATGAACCAGAGAAAATATCTACAAACGCCAAAGAACACCAAATAAAGGGTGAGCCGATAATTATTGCATTACTTTTGCATACACTCAGTAGCAAAAAAAAAAAGACCTAATGTGGCCAAAATATTATGTTGATAGGGTTTATAAATTTGAAGTTTTTATAACATATGTGAAAAAGTCAATTTTGGACATACCAAAGGCACATTAGGTCTATACATTGTTTATAGTGCTGTAAAATTTTCAGCCAAATATATTGATAATTGACAAAGTTCTAGTAGTTTGAACATGGCGTTTTATGGCAGCAAAATTTTGCTCGGCTTATTTTTGCTACTGAGTGTACTTTATCGAAATTAACCAAATTTTGCTCAGGTTCTCTTTGGAGTGTATTGTTTACATCCACTCAGTTGTGCAGTTGTCAGTGAGATTCCGGTGGACACACTCGACCGTCGACTGGACACATTCGACCGTCGACTGGACACATTCGACCGTCTCAAGGGTTGCTCCAAAGATTTCAGGAAAGAATGACAGCGGACCACTTGCAAGGCGCTGGACGAAATCCGTTAAAACGCGCAATAAATCGCGAGAGTGCTTATTGCCCGTTTTAGGCGGAATTCGGAAATTTAGACGCGGACAAAAAACTTGATGTTCCGGAAAGTTTCGTCCAGAGATTAATGATGAGGCCTACATCAAAATGGGATTCTAAGCAGTTGCCGGGTAGTTCACGGGTAAGGACAACTTTGACCATTTCAAATGAAAGAAGCTGACGAAATTCGCACTCGAAGCCTGATTTGGCAGGCCATATGCACTTGTGGCCAACGGAGTGAACTACAGGGTGTCTTCAAATTATCCGTACTAAACTTGCTCGGCATGCCTCAACCCAAACAAGTGGATTAAACTAAGCATACCTATGTGGTTTAAACATCTTGACCCATTGTCTTTATACGCAGTAAGTTTGGTACAGTTGTGATTTCCTATTTATTCAAAACGAAGCCGAATGAGTTGCGCGCAGGTGTAATTGAACTTTTTCGAAAAAGGAAAAACTATTTCAGTGATTGCAAAGACCCTGAATATGGGCAAATCTACAGTGAGTGATGCAACACAACGATACCAACAGCTTGGATCGCTAGATTACCCGGCGACGAATCAAGCGAAATTCTTCGGTTTCCAACCGAAAGTTGGCGAAATCACTGAAAATTTAAAAATCTTACGTTGGAGTCATAGTTCACGACGATTTGAAGCTTTAGTCATATAAACTGTGCAGGAAAGTTTTTTGAAACTGACGTGTTTTGTTTTTGCTGCGTCGTTTTCGCGAAACAAAATATCAAAATTAATTCGTAATTCAACTTAAACAAACAGTTAAATCATAAAAACTCCGCGTGTTTTGTGTACGACGTAGTGAATATAATCGATTCCCTCCCAAAATATGTAATGATCGGTAGCATTTCCTCATTTTAATAGTAATGTTTTTTGCACCCGGAGGCAGAGTTGAATCAGCTTTGTTTTGTTTGTTGGTGCTATTAGTATTGTGCCACCCGGTTAAAAAAAAAGGTTAAATTAGAGTATTTTTCCGCTTGGTCGCGAGTGTATTCATGATTATTAGCAGTTTTGAAGTCGATATAGAGTCGCGTCATAACGAGGGATTTTGATAAATGGCAGAGTGTGAAGTGAAAAAAAAGAAGACTAGTGCAATGTAAAAAACGGCCATTTGCTGGTCAGAAGCAATGATCGAAGCTAACGCGCATGCGCGTCAGTGCGTCTGAGTGGCTGGCATATAATTTCAGATGCACTCATCACGTGGTCTACAGAGGGAGAGCTGTGATTTTTTTTCATTCATTGCCCAGTGATTGTGATTTTTCAAGTTTAATTTCTACTCGGAAGTTACCTGAGATTTTCATTTTATTTCATTTGTGCACGAAGTACTACATATATTCGTGCTGTTCCACGCGAAAAGGATGATGTGGAAATATTTGCCGAATAGCGGAGAGCTTCTCCTTTAGAGACATAAATGCATCCTTTAGCATCACAGGGTGGCCGTCCAAATGAAGACTGAACATCAGCAACAATTTCCGGTGAGATCTATCCGATTATAACTAAATTTGAACGATACTACTAAATACGTGCCATCGTCAAAACAATATGACTTGATGATGGAAGTGTATGCACAATACTAATTTCCATTTGATGTTTGTATTGTGTCTATGCGGGCTGGTTATAAGTGAAAGTGACCTCAGAATGGACGTGAGTAACCAGGCATTCTGAAATGGGTCACTGGAACTCAACAGAGCTATCACCTTCCAACTCCCGGGCTAAAAATGTTTGTCGTGTCGACAAAAGTTCGTTTAACTGCAAACATTTTTCTTCCATAAAAACACTGCCGGACGGTGGGCGTTGGATTGTACATACACACACACACGCAGTCATATAAACTGTGCAGGAATCACTGACTTGTATGACACCATGAAAGCAAACCTACACGGAAGATACAAAGTACCTAAAATTGAGTACTTTTAAATTTAAAATTAGGTACACTGTTGTTGAACCGGAGAGATGGGTAAAATTTGATTCTGCCAATTAGGTAAAGATTACTCAATGAGTGAGTAATTTCAGTGAATACTCATTTTTGAGTAAAACATGGAATTCGTTTGAATACTTTATTATTTGACAGTATATCAGATTTTAAAAACCGAAAAACAATAAATATGTTACCGTACAAAACTAGCCATTATTGTTAAAAATCGCGGAAATTAAAACATACACAAAATCCATAAAATTATCAAGAAAATTTATGTTTTTAGTTCTATCATCACGAGAGAGGCACTTTATGGCAATTGTTTTATAACATTTGCTAACTAACCAGTGCGCAAAAATGATCATTTTTGGTTTTACAAGTTTTATTGCATTAGGTTAAATTCTCCTACCATAAACTTTGATACAGTTACTCAAATTTGATGTACTAGTCATATACTCAAATTTGCAGCTTCCCTCGCGGTGAAATGAACTTAATTTCGGATAGTTTGTTTCTTCTGTAGGGCCGCTATTGACGGTCGAACGCATTTTCCCGATACTTTTCATGAAATGCCGCTTCTAACTTACCGAATTTGAATCCACAGGACTGAAGCGGCTGTCATCCACGAACAACAATCGTGAAGCCGAAAACTTAGTGCTGCGTGTGGTGCTGATTTGACAGCTCGGTTTCATTGGAGGCTATATGCAACAAACACAATATTCACGACGGAAGTTGTCGTTTTTTTTGCCGTTATTTGATTCGAGAAAAATCTTCCGTGTTGTACTTAGCGCAGTGGTTATTACAACGATAGTAGTTTTTAATTGTTTATCAGCCAGGATTATAATGTTGTATCTAAATTACTAATACTAGTAGTTTGGTAGAAGTAAAAATTGTAGAGAACTATAATCCATTGTGAACCAAGCTTAAAATGTTAAAATCGTCACTAGTGCCACACCAAAAGTGGCAGGCTTCAAGAACTAGCGCTTTCTTCAGTCCTCTGATTTGAATCCGATGGACTATTCGGTATGGTCCATCTTGAAGTCAAGAACCGGGCAGTACACCACATAAATCATTAGAACATCTAAAATCATCTCTTTTTAAAGGTTTGGGAATGAATAGCTGTCAAAGCACTCGCGGCCATCGTGGAGAACTTCCCGAATCGTTTGAAGGCATGCATCTCAGCACGAAGCAGCCATTTTGAAATGAACAAATAAAACTTGTAATTTGCAAACATATTGCTATAACAAACAATACATATTGATTTTTTAATCCAACAATAAAAGATAGTTTTAACACCATTTTGTTGTACGAATAATATTCGGACACCCTGTATTTGTGACCAAAAGCACAATACACGGTGAGAATTTCAAAATTGAGAGCCTCGTAAAACGGGTTTTGTTTCGACACGATTAGGTTTCATGCCACTGCCAAAAATCGTGCTGCTAATTCTGTGAATTTTGTATCAAAAGACATCAATCCACCACATTGTCTTGAACGCCCGGCCACTGGAAATATATTGGGCAATGGTGAAGCGCAATTCGAAGTACCGAATGGGAGGCAAACGGCGAAAGTAGGCGTACATCGCAAATGTCGAGCATTTTACTCAAAGTTATCCTTAAATTTAGCTGAAGCTGAAATAAAGGCATACACACTTAGATTTTGTTTACAGAAATTTTTGTTAAAATTTACCGAGTTCTCAACAGCTGAACGTATGGTTATCCGATTTAATGGATTTCGGTGAAATTTTTTACAGATAACTGTAAAATTTCACAAAAATCCGTGAAATCGGATTACCGAATGTTCAGTTAGCTGAGAATTTGGCAAAATTTTACAGATTTCTGTAAAAAACTCTAAGTGTGTATGCTGAACTATGACAATTTATTTCATTTCGATAACTATACTGCCGTTTTACGCATAACTGTCCCATGTTGCTTTTGGTCAAATTGCAGCTTTTTCAATATATGCTTAATTTTTAACTATACTTTTGGATACAAACAAAATTTTATATACTTTGTTCTGAGTTTGCATCAAAAAACATCAAGTTAGATTGTCCCATGTTGAAATTCTAGGGACAAATGTCCCACTACGACTTTTCTAAAGAGATTTTGGAAAAAATTGATTTAAGTTTACACTTAAAGTTCTGACACTCAGCATTGATAAGGGGTTATATGCAAACTTAAACAATGAATTTGACATGAAAACATTGACATTAAATTGTCTTTATAAGCCACCATTTGCGAATTGATACGACTGTGTTTCTAACGATGATATGGTGTTAAAAAATAATCAGAATCATGATAGGAGCATAAACAATAATGCACATGGTATGTCCATTTGAAAACGTAAATTCTATCGCCAACAATCCATCAATACTTCATGCAGTGCGACTGATATGCCTAGTATTTTCTGATACAAGGCAAGATTCTACGCATGTCAGTCCCACTGAATATTTTACCTCGTATTTTACATACAAAAATAATCTTATTGTTTGTAATACCAGATTCCATCGATACTCAGTGACATCTTTAAATGCCAATCATAAATTTGTGGGTTTTGCCACGAATATTACCAGCACTACACAATAGTGATGCAAAACATAAAACGCTTTTTCTCAACTATAACTTTTGCAACATGGGACAGTTATGCGTAGAACGGCAGTATATAGCCTTTCTACCAATCAATCTGAAATGTCCCAATAATTATCGATTCACCTTTAAAAATAAATATCAAAAATTTCAAGCAATTACTCATCCGTTAAAATTGAAATCGCCTCGAGAAAAAAATCATCATCTTTTTTCTGAACACACCATAATCGATACACGGATAACAGGGTCTAAAAACTACATTAAAAAACAGAAGCACAGAAGCGTGACAATACCGGTCAATAATGCCCAAAAAGCTAAGTTAATTCTAAGGGGCTGGAAAGAAATAACTAAACCACAATGTTTCTACAATAAAAACAAAACGAAAGAAAATCCTAACCACCAAGAGCGAGAGAAGAGAGAGAGAGAGAGTAAGAAAATAAGCTTTTCAGAAAAAAAATCGAAACGCGTAAATACGAAGCACGTGTTGATATATAATGAGTGGTGAGAGGAGAGAGATGAAATGAAGTAAGAAGGAAAACTAAGAGAAAAAAATCAAAAACATAAAAATATAACATGACTTACGAAACAAGAAGAAACAGTAGAACCACAAAAATCCTGCAAACGGTCGGGTCGGACTTGGTCGGTTTGTTGATTTTGATTTTGTTTTTTGTTTTATTGCAAGTAGCTAAGCCGGATGTGTGTGGAGGTGTGTTTTGTGTGGACTATTAACAGGAGGTTGGTTTTAGTACCTAGGACTTTTGATATTTTTATTATGTTTTTTTGTTTGTAAAAATCCATCGAATGCAGGCTTTTGTTCTTGAGGTTGAAATTGGAACCAAAACAACTCTGATGTAACGGCTTACTTTACGCGGATTGCGGACAGGGTTGGTTGGTTGCTGTTGATTGTTGCAGTTCTCAGGGGATTCCACCGATGGCGTTCGTCGTGGTTATTGGATGCTGAAGGGTGCTCTCACCGGTCACCAATTTGAGCTCCAATCGCTTTTAATTGCACGTGAGTATGTGTGTGTTTTTTGTTTGTTTCAGAGATTTTATTTTCCCGTAATGGTTAAGTATGGGAAGATGTTAGTGGAAAACACAGAGGGAGAGAGGGGTAGCAAATGACGAGAACATTAAAGTGATGGGGGAGGGAGGGAGGGTCAGGGTCAGTTCAGGCTTTAGAAACACACACGTATGTTCGTTTAGAAAACTAGTAAGTAGTAGACAACAACACTGATCGTGCATAAGGCCATCGTTTCGTTTTCACTTCGAGTGTACGCGCTCCGAATTCTGATTCTTCATCGTCGAAACCAATGAAATCACCTTATTTTTGATAACTTCTAGCTTATAAGTCATACAACCCTGCGCGAGATTTTTTCTAAGTAAGAAATCACTTATTCACGATTCAGTCAAAAACTGTTATATTTTTTCTCTCTTTAGCGGGGAAAACCAACACTTCGCGAACTGATATGTTTCACACAATACGTCAAACGGGGTCAAGTTAAAAGGAACGGTTAAAAATTTATTTAAAAAAAAAAAGTTGCTTTCTATTCAACGACTTTATCCGGGTTAAATCGCGTGAAACGGAGCAGCGGGGGAACTCACATTGAGAAACGGAAAACGAAAACTTAGATCTTCAACCAATTCCAAAACGTGGAACGAATGTTCCGTACCTTTCCGCTGTCACCGGAGCCGCTGCCGCCAGTCGAGCCGGAATCAGCCGTGGCCCCCGCGGAGGAACCATTATTGTTATTCTGCTCGGCCACCGAAGACGAAGAGCCCCGGCCGATGGAAGCACTACTGACCCGGCGGATAGCGCTAGCACTTTGCTTCCGGTCGCGCAACTGTCCGGTCGTGAAACTGGAACTCAGATCTTTCTTCGAGCTGGACTTGCTCAGGTTGCCGGTCGAGGCGGACGCCGCCGACTGTAGCCGCGAAAGCGAATCCAAATTTTTTACCCGTGTCGTTAGCGAGTCTCGTTTCGCCTTCGGAAGCGGTGAACTGCTGACCACCGACGGCGGTTTGACCACCGTGGGTGAGCCACCACCTCCTCCTTTGGAGACCGGAATAGAGGAACTACGGCTTTTTTCGAGAGAGGTGTCCCGGCGCCAGCTTTGAGCCGACTCGGGACGGTTTAGACTCACGTCCTTCTTGTCCTTGCTAGCACTGGTTATCGAGCTCGGTCCGGTCGATTTCATGTTCAAACTACCGGTGCTTTTGTTTAGTGACTTGTTGGTCAATGATGCGGATGGCGAGGGGAACTCCTTCTCCCTCGCTGTTGCGAGGCCATGAAATTTCTCCCGGACGGAGGTTTAGGCGCCACGTAACCTTTGGTCCCCGCGAGAGGAATCTTGCTGGGCCTCCTCCGTGGAGTCTCCGGACACTGCAGTCTACTGCCGGGTGAATCTCGCTCGGCCTGATCCTGCGCCGACTCGGTACTACTGGAGTGCTGGAGGATCTCGTCCATGGCCAGCGGAGTCATCGCCTTCATGCTGGGTGTGGAAACCTGCGACTGGGCCAACCTTAGGGCCAGTTCCCGCTGCTGCTGCTGTTGCTGATGGTGATGGAGCTGGTGAACTGGCGATAGTTGAGCCAGCTCCGAGGTAGAGGCGGATCGATGCTGATGACTAACGATGCCACCGGCCGAAGTAGTTACCACCGCCGAGGTGCTGCTGGCGGTCGATCCCTTCATCATGGTCGAGGTAGCGGCGACACCGGTGGACGTAATCAACGGTGACGTGGTAGTTCCATGGAGGTGGTGGTGGTGCTCCGGACTGAAACCGGACGACGACGAGGACTTACCGCTCTGTTTGGATTCCAGCACCCGCAGTTGGGCCTTGGTACCCTCCAGTTCGATGGTTTTCTCCTCGAGCTGAAACGAGACGGAGGAAGGATGGAATAATGATTAGTTTTATTTTGGGTGAGGATGTCGGTGAATTCAACTTTCGAACGCAGAGTATAAGTATATAGGGTACGGGACGGGATTTAAGCCCTGCCCTTCGGTTCAGAAAGGGGTATGGGCGCGTTCTGTCGAGTCGGTCGCGGCAGATTTCATGTGTGAATCGGCTGCCCCATCAACGTTCAAAAGTGCCTGAACCAAATGGACAGCTTGTAATGATCACTTGAAGATGCGATGGAGGATCATTGCCCTGTTATTCCCAAATGAAGCACGTTGTAAAACGTTTCTTGTATTCTATAACCAATTATGATGGAATTGAGTAAACGAGCGAAAACTCAACGGGAATGATCTCTCATATGTATCCGTCGAACCATTCTGAACGGCCGTTGTGAGAATATCACCATGAAAATCTCACATGCGCATAGCGTGTTACCAATCACTAATCCCTTTTCCTTTCTATTCTCTTCGCTATTCTATGAACACGAGCAATATCATATCGTCATCCTAAAGTCAACTCTTCAAATGCCGTAACATCGAGTCAACACAGAGCAATAGAGAACGGTATAAACCCTAACCAATTTTACTTTCAGACAAATTTTCTAACACAAGGTAAGCAATCAACATTACACCATTACAAAATATACTGAATATCATCATATCGACATAATATATAACGGGAAAAGGGAGGGACCATCAGGGCACCCAAGTGAAACGATTTGGATAGGGAGCATGGGACTGCCTCCTCCCTATTGTTAACATTTCGTGGAACGAGGGCGGGCTCTTCGACCCCATCTATTGGGTTTATTCTGTCAATCGAGGGCTCGACTCTAATGCTGTATGTGTGAACTTGCTTTTGGAAGGAGATTCTCTTCCCTTTATTCGCGGGTTTCGCGTAAGTGTCTCTGCTTACGGGCCCGCCCAAACGTTTTTGGCCCTTCATACAGGAGCTTGAAGATCACAAACAACAGTAGAATCCTGATCAAATCGTTTTTCAGATTATTCCACTGCTATGGAAAGTTACCTTGCTACAATAGATGGTAGTATCTCATCATCATCATAGGGTACGGGACGGGATTTAAGCAGTTTATGCATCACCTGGGATATTTGATGATGTTGTATGTAATCTATAATTAGAACTGCCAATATTGAGACGTTAATCCCTCTTCTTGCTCCTGATCTATCGAAACATACCTTCAGAAACGAGCATTAGACTCAGAAAATATAATTGCCATAGAATAAAGTTCCCAATGGCAGGAACTTATTAAAAGCATGCGAATTGCATTCCAATCATGCAAATGTTTTCTTCAGCTACGCAATCTGTACATATACTAGCAATATTGCATGAGTGCGATTCCGCGCATGTGTGCGAAATGAAATAGGCCAGATCACGATTTGCTTACTGCTGCCATATTTAATTCACTTTATATACGGTCAATTTACAGTCAGTTTGTAGCTTCAAATGGACACTTGGGGAGCTATTTCTGAGGAATCCTTTGTACAAATAGGTGAGTGTTATTGACATACGAGTCTAAATGAGTCTAAGAGAGTGACAGCCAATCTGGATCTATATATAACTTCAAAGAGATTAATTTTGTTTTGCTTAGACACTCCAGAAGAGCGCCACGGGCTTCTGATACTATTACATACTACCTATAAAATTTCATGAAAACACCACGAAGAAGCATGCGTTGTAATTATATATTTCGAGAAGTTCGTATAATATAAGATAAATTCGTAGAAGCTCAGAGCAAATATTTCCAACGAATTTTAAACCAGTTCTAGTAAGATTACACTAGCATTAGCATTGACGTTTGCATACCTCCTAGATGGAGCTACGATGAGTAATAATTCGTTGAACTGAACGAAACCAGTTATTGATACGTTTCTTAACGCAACATTCTTCACAAATACACTCCTCGGCCACTCACCTGGCCAGGATTTGCTTTAGAGCTACCTTAAGAAGACGCAGGCAACCCACGCAGCTTTCAGTAGATATCAAAGCAAAGGGTAAATAGATAGTCGGAGAGAATAGTTAAACAGAATGCCTGTTTGGTGATCAGAACTAAAATTTATTTAAAAAATGATCATTGGGAGCGTCTAGTCTTAGGAGGTGACGTGATGCTCCATTTCTCTTCAAACGGTTGTCTCAAGAAATTCACCTCCCAAACTAGCAAACAGTGAATAGAAGTTCAAAGAACATCAACAAGATCATAAGGCTATCAGAAAGTTTCGGACATCTTCATAGAACCTTAAAAAAAAAATTGAAAGGTATCGAAGACACATTTCTCAAAAATATATTAAAAATCCATGAGGAAAACATAACTTTCAAGAAGCTTGTGAAACTAACTCAATGCAAGTAGAAGTTTGCAAAACTTTCGAAACGTTCGTATTCTAAAGTTTCTACGCTCTCCCAAATAGTTCTAATATAGAAAACAGAAAATAACACAGTTAATAGAAGTTCAAAAAGCATCACCAAGATCATAGAACTGTCAGAAAGTTTGAGTTGTTCGAAGAGTTTCTGGCATCTACATAGAACTTCCAAGAAAATTGAAAAATTTCGGAGACAGGTTTCTCAAAAATATTTGAAGATTCTAAGAGGAAAACACAACTTCCATGAAGCTTGTGAAACTAACTTAAGAAGTTTCCAAAAATTTTCAAAACGTTGTATTCCAAAGTTTCTGCGCTCTCTCAAATAACTCTAACATAGAAAATAGAAAATGACACAACTCTAACAAAATGGGAAGTTTACAAAACTATCCAAACGTTCGTTATGATAAGGTCACAAAATGAGAAGTTTGCATTTTTCCTAATAAGCTTTCCGATCTTCCAGGACATCCATCGCCCAATAACAAAGAAGTTTTCAGATAATTTACGAATATTACGGAACTTTTGGGATGCTCATAGAATTTCCAAGACATTCTCATGGTCCCTGCAATGTCCATTGCAATATATTCATAACCAAAGCATGTTTACTGCAAACTACCAAAAAGTTCTGAGATCGAGTAGTTTTCATAACAACACATTGACCTGAAGAAATCTTGAAACATCCAGACGTAGTTCTTAGCACTTCCAGATGAAGAGCTTGCAGGACATGTTCCCGAAACATCCAGAAAAAGTTTCAAGAAATCCCAGAAAAAAATCGTTATTGCCAGATCAATGTTTTTATACAAAGAACCAACAGATAATTGTTTGGACTAACATATATCCTCAATGTGTAAAAAGTGGTGAGCAATGTGTATTTCATTTACTCTCACGGAAATGTGACGACCAACGGGATGCTTCGTTTAAAAACAAACAAAGGTAAGAGACAGCAGGCTTCACGTTACAATACCGGTACGCTATATCCATGGCTAACAAAGAAGAGAGGAAACATGGACTCTCGCAAAAGAAACAGTGACGTCATAAATGCTGCTTAACAGCAAAGCATTATTTATTGTTGAGTATTATTTGACAGCTTCGAAACATATGATATGATACTGCCAGATGATGGACAACATAATCATAAGAATAGATCAACCACAAATGACTAGAAGATACATGAAATAAATAGTGATTTCAGATCATCTAAATATGAAATAAATTTTAGCTCAATGTTATACATCACATTCTGGCAACAAGCCTAGTGAGAAGGAGCTGATGAAGACATTCCCTCCGGTACACGCGAACAAATGAAAAATACACAAAGGCAAAATTTGAGCATACTTCTTCAGCAGGTAGGGAACTGATGGTTTTCTAGATGATGTGTTTTAAATCTTCAAAATGACAGTAATAAATTGGTAGTAAATCATTATTTTCGATGTATAATTCATGATTTATTACCAATACCAATCATTAGCCCGATAGATAGAGCGTATAATAGTTTTGACATATTTCCTAACAACTGATTCAAACAATCACCTCTGATTAAGCCGTTCCCTACCCTATTTCTAATCTAATCTAATCTAATCTCACACTAACGCAGCCAATTCTTGAAAGCATCCTGGAAAATGATGGTTTCCTGAATCCCGTACCAAACGCTTCCACGTAGAGTTAAACAGTGTGATAATTTGAACTTTATCGTTGGGAGCATAGATGCTAGAAAGATTAGTTTATGCTTCTTTTGCCTGTGTGTGAATTTTTGGAATTTGAACCAAAAGCCCGGCAATAATTGCCAAGGTTATAGCAGCTTATCTCGCTCTGAGTTAGCCGTTCCCTACCCTGTTTATGGAAATAATGGTATGGTTTAAGGTACGTGCAGTATGTCGTGGTTGCATCCATGTGATGAGCTCCACCCAGTACCAGTTACATGAACATCTCAATAGAATTACTCAAGTGGACAGTAATCTTTGCCGGTATGGAAACGGTTATGATGCCATCACGATCACGCAGTCTTTCAATGCACGGGAAATGACGCTGCCAGAATAGGACTTTTAAATACCCTAAGAAGCCTAAGGAAGACAATCTTATGATCCGTCATATGAAAAATCTTGGTTATCGTTATATACAGTCGATTTACCCTTCGACCTACTGAAACCCTTCCGTTCCACTAACCTTGCACAAAACCCCCAAAAACACCTCCCGGAACCACCTTTCAGTATTACTTCGAGGATAGGACTATTGTGTTTTAAGCACCCGCTTATGTCTAGCTACCTAGGACATTACTAGTTAAATGGTCACTCTGATCTTCCGCAGGTCATTTCGCCATCTGGCTTGGAGTTCTAGGACAAACTGGGAGACGGCCGTGTTTACCGCGTTCTAAATGTCTCGGTTTTGACACATTCACTGGTTGTCCGGAGGTTGTCCGGAGTCGTGTCCGGATCGCTCATGGCCGTCATGCCGTTTCTCGCGTCATTGACGCGAAGACATGCAGAGAACACATGTTTCGCGTAGTCCTTGACATCCACGCACACTACTTGTGCAGATACTGTCGAAAGCAGCCATGGCCTAACAGAATCTGCGTGAAGTCTCATCCCTCGTTGTTCGAAGTACTCTACGTTATCTTTTATGCTGCTGCCGATGGGCATCATCCCCGCTAAGGATGCTGATGAATCACCCGGTGGCTTCCCTGGCTTCGGCAGGAATGCTAGCGTCTGGCGTTTCCAGGCGTCTGAGAAGACGCCCCCATCCAGCCATCTATGCATCACTATCCTGAACATTTTGGAAGCCAGCAGAATAGCCGTCTGGATGGCCAAGTTCGGTACAAAATCTTGTTTTTTTTAACGGGATGGAAAATCTGCTTACAGACTCCTGAAGAACTCAGGGTGTAGCGACTCACTTAAAACCCACCCGTGCCTCTAGCCTTGATCCCCCGGGACCACCTTTCAGTATTTCTTCGGGGAAGGGGCTATTGTGCGTTAAGCATCCGCTTATGTCTAACTTCTTTTTCTTTAGGGTTTTAGTAGTTAGTTGATCCCTCTGACCTGTCACTGGTCATTTCGCCACTTGTCCTGTAGCTCTAAGACAATCACGGGGGCACCCTTTTTACCACGTCGTGTCCCAACCGCTCACGGCCATCAAGCGAGGGCAAACGAAAAACACATGTTCAGCAGTTTCGTCCACTTCCGCGCATACGGGCCACGCTGAGGACTCGGTGTGGCTGTACTTATGCAGATACTGTCTGAAGCAGCCATGGTCTGTGTCAAGTGGAAGGTTACTTCCCCATGATGCCATTCGACTCATCCAGATATTTCCAGAATTAGTCGGCGGGTTCACCAATCTTTGGTGGCATTATTCCACTCCCTCTGCCACTTGGCCATCGATGTAACTCTGGTGGTCTTGCGAATACTTCTTGTGCCCCTTTTCGCGGAGCACTCTGTATCCTCTTTTATTGTGATGCCAATCGGCATCATCCCCGCTAGAACGGTGCGGTATGCGCTGGCCACTCGCAGACACATTAGCCTGTGAGTTCTTTCGAGCTTACCGAGTTCGCTCTTTGTACTCTTAGTACTTAGTCTATAATGAGGTATGGCGGTGGCCCATATCGGCCCGCCATTCCTCATTATAGACAAGGCGACGCATACCAGGAGCCTGCGCTTGCTCCCTGTACCGCTGAGCTATTCGACATCATGCGGCATAATGCCGATATAGCCATAGAGGCTTTCTTGCAGGCGTAGTCGACGTGACTGGTGAATGAAAACTTAGCGTCGATCATGACCCCCAGGTACCTCAAGGACCCCTTCAATTCGATTGTGCAGTTGCTTGCATTGATCGTTGCGTGTTAATCCAATCGTCGGTTGTTAACAACCGTGACCTCGGTCTTGTGGTGGGCTAGCTCCAGTTTCCTGGAACTCATCCATCTCTTCACAATCCCAATGGAGTGCAAGGCTCAACCTCTTTGATCGATTCGCCACATATCTCAGGGGTGATGTGATCTTCAAACCCAACGATCTTCACCCCGTTCGGAAATTCAAGCCGTAGTGCCTCCTCGTGCATCGTGTTTCTAACACCGGGGCCAGCATCGAACCTTGCGGGACGCCTGCGGTGATCTGAATTCATTTCTGGCCTACCTCAGTGTTGTACATCAGCACGCAATTCTGGAAATAACTTCCCAGAATCTTGACTTCCCTTTACGGACGCCAAACTGGTTTTCGGACAGACCGCCTACATCCTCTCCTCCGGGTTAGTCTAATAAGAATAATCCTTTCGAGCATTTTACCCACTGTATCCAATAGGTATATAGGTCTAAATCCGGATGGATCCCCTGCAATACTAGCGTCTGGCATTTTCAGGCGTCCGGGAAGACGCCCCCGTTCAGACATCTTTGCATCAGCACCCTGAACATTCCGGGAGTCAGCAAAATAGCCGTCTTGATGGCCAAGTTCGATATACCATCTGGCCCTGGCGCTTTGTTCACGTTTAGCGACTTTCCTATCACAATGAGTTCATCATTCACAACTGTCGCATCAACCTTTTCCTCCGTGGTGCCGTTACCATGGTCCACGTGATTGCGGATGTTCGGTGTCGCCGACCATCCTTTCACCGTCCTGACAGCGTTATTGTCTGGCATACTAGGACGCTGGTCATGGGATATATCTACAGCTAAGGGAGGCCAGAGACTTGGAAATGAGTGGTGTGGAAATGAGCTTTTCATTAGCGCGGCCTTGACGGCAACTAGCGGTAGTCGACGCTTCGTTTTTTTCGGAGTCCGACCGCGCTCTCGGTCCACCAATAGACCGGCGGCATTATCCCATCCCTAGGTTTTACCTTCCTTGGCATGGTTGCATCGTACACTCGTGTAAGTAGCGCTACGAGTTGATCGCGGCACGGGTCCTGGGTTTCGTCAATGTTCTGTTCGCGCTCAAGCGCCTCTTTAAATACTTCTTTATCAAAGTATGATGTCTTCCATCTGCGGGCGAATGAAGAGGGTGCTCTTCCCGCTGCGCGCTGCCTAGTATTGTGGAAGATACTATAGCGAACCGCCAAATGGCCGCTGTGGGGGTAGCCATCCACCATCCAGTAGTTCGACAGGCCAGGGCTGCAGAACATCTCGTCGATGATCGACTCCGCTCCGTTTCTATGGTAGTTACTTTTGCTACCTACGTTCAGCCTGCGCAGGGCTTCAAGTAAGACATAGCCTCTTGGGTTGGTAAGGCGTCTACCACTATTACCAGCGGATTTCAGCCAGTTAGCTATGTTGTCATCCAATCAACCATTTGTGAAAACTGGTCAATCTACCATTTTGGTGGCACCTAGCAGCAGTAGAAGATTCATTCACTTTTACAACCACGAAGTCTTCGTTTGAGATAGACACAACATGCTGAACCGGGAACTTGCCCGTCGTCCATAATGCCGTCATATCGGCCCAATCCACCAAATCACGAACTGCCTAACACAGCAGTTGCTGAGCTGCCTCACAGTGGTTCAGGTTTAGTTGGGTCACCTGCTGTGATTAGCTTTGTGGTTTACCCTTGAAGGTCGGCCATTTAGGGCCTCCCGTGACGTGCTTGGTGCTTGTCATCTAGTTTTCCAGAGCACGTCCTGCTTTGGGGGGAGAGATCTATCCTTACACTCCAGAACCTTGTGGCGTTTTCCTCCGCAACAATCGGGGCCCTTACACTCCTACGAATGCGTAAACTCACTGGGGACAAACGGACCACCCCACCTTGCCACTTTCAGGATCAAGTCCACTACCAGCTGTATCGTAGCTTCTTGGGCCCCAAGTGGAACCTTTCGCAGTCGTATGGCTGTTGCGGCTACCTCGACCCCACACTGAGCCTTGATGGCCGTGGAGATTTCACTAGCCTCCGTGAACTTGTCCAGTTTTTTAGTTTTTTAGTTTGTTAGGCCAGCTTTTTATAGGTTGGGTCATTCAGCTTTGTATATGTCCTTTTTAAACTCTAGAATCATTTCACCGGTGCGTGTATGGTGGATACTCCGCACAGCGGCTCCAAGATCCGCCAGCTTAACGAGGTTAGAATTGTTTGGCCTAGCCTATTATAAATGTGCCACTGTCGAGAAAGCAGTAACAGCGTTCAAAACGTTTGGTTTTGAACCTCGATGTGTTCACGGATGACGACTTTCATCGGAGCTTAGTAACGGGCATGCCATAAAAACCGGATCAATCTTGCACAAATTCAGAAGTTTCCAAGTTCTCCTTTCCGAGTTTTGCTCCACCACAACTCTCGACTGAACCACGAATTTACAAGGTTTGAGTGAACCACGGCATTTAGAATTTTAAATAATAACAAGCTCGCCGGTTAAAGAGAGACTCAAGCCTTCGTTTCAGGAGCTTGTTTCGGAAATTTCAGAAAAAAAAGTGTCAGGAAAGTAAAACTGAAGTTTGCGCATGAGGAAAAGCAAAAGCGTCTGAAGGCAAAGCGCAAGCTTCCTTCGGAACCCTCATGGCGGTCCAAGCAAAGAAACAGAAATAAATAATTATCAAAAAATCATATCATATGACAACAGCTAAGAGCGTACTTTTGCCCCGCACTTCTCTACGATAACTGGAGGCCGCTATGTTTTACAGCCCTGGGCTCTCCCTTAGCTCAGTCGGAAAAGGTACAATTCCAAACCAACAACACCCTGGAGGTGACCTTTCAATTCATAAAGAAAAAATTCTCACAGAGGGTATGATTGTACTTGCCATGCAAAAATAGTACAAACATTCATTATCAACTGTGGAAGTGCTTTTAGAACTTGAGAGGAGGCAGTAAGCTTATTACAATAAGCTATAATCCTGAAACGTCACAATAAAAAGGACGAAGCGACAACTTACCTTAAACTTGAGATCGTCCAGGTCCTCCTTTGACTTGTCCAACTTCTTACTGAGGAAGATCCGTGATCGAGTCGCATGATCCAGCCGCTGTTGTAGAACCTAAAAACAATCAAAAATGGAATCATTAGTTGTCAGTTCAATATAGTAGAATTTCAGCCAGTATTTATGAAACAGAAACGCACTTAAACGTAAATAGAACGACATTACGTGATTCATTCCGATGACCGATGTCTACCCATTTAGAATCGTATTTTTTTTTTCACGGCTAGTAAATTGCTTTTGAGAAAATTAATGACTTTTGAATCCACTCAGCCAGTCTCATCAGACCAATCCAATCAACCATTGGCACGCAAACACGCGAAGCTCGTTTCACCGCAAACTTCTGCTTCTACTTCTGCAGCTTGAGACAATTAACTTTATTACTTTCGGTTCGGTTCTAGACGAACTTGGAAGTTTGGATTTTTTTTATCCGGATATGAATTGACACAACCTGAAAATTGACACGATCGGTCTAGCACTCATTCTTATTTCGAGCTCGGCGTAGAATTTCTCTGATTTTCCACCGATATTAGATAGCTTTCCTTCAAACGAAATCGTTTCCATTTTCCGTGAGTCAAAACTTTCATTCTCTATATAACAACAACAACAACAACGCCATATAGGTTGCAATCGACGGTTTCTATAACTGGACACCGAGAGTTCGGAAAACACCCGTTCCCCATCAGCTGCAGTCAGTGATGGGAATTATGCAAAGTGAGAGAACCATTGAAGCAACTTTGTGGTACAATGTATTGTCTATGTATATATACAGTGAAATGCGATTGAATGGTACTATTTGAAAGTAGTGGCAAACAAGAAACCAGTTGAAACGGTTCAGAATCCGATCCAATCCATGGGGAAATGGCCTATTCTACGGCCACCACTGTATCCTTCTGTGGCCACGTGTTCTTGTGTCGGTAATATTTACTATGCAAGCGGAGCTGACAGCAGCTGTTTTCAGTCGGTTCTGATTGTTTTACTTTATCTTCTTTCGCCGTTGGTTTGTTTTTAATTTTGCAACGTACATATCGCGGTGGACTTTCCCCAGTTTATACATTCACCGTTCACAGCGATGCATCGTCTCAAATGGGTTCAATTGCACCTAAATCGGTTCTTCCAATGTGAGGCCTTCCATGAGCAAGACTGGATTGCATAGCATGAGCGTAGTTCGAATTTACAAGTTTTTTTTATGGAATAATTAAGCTAGAATGTTTAACGAAATAGCGAATGATTTAAAACGCCTACGAGCGAGATAAGGCGCTATAAACTTGGCAAATTATTGCCAGACTTTTGGTTCAAATGCCAAAAGAAGTCCATCCACAGGCAAAAGGAGCATAAACTAATCTTACTAGCATCTATGCTCCCAATGCAAATAAGATTGCTGACCACGAAGTGTTTGAAATATTGAGTATTATATCTACGTGCCCTCGCGAGATGTAGAGTTGGATGGCGTTGTATCCGATGTGAGCCTGACTGTCAAGGACTTGAATCGAGCTTCTTGTTGTGTTAAGAACCCTAAAGTCGTTCCTGAGCTTGTAACTGTACTGGATGTACATCAACTACTTTCCAACTCGTTTTGGATGGCTTTCGTAGGTTCAAGTTAAGTTAAATTATATGGAGCAGCTTTCCAGGTGCGTTTGTTCGTACAGAAGGTATATCATTTTACTATTTGTAAAAGGTTGACACTCTCGAAGTTATTTATAGTGGTGAGAATCCGATAGAGTGCAGAGTTCCATCACTGGACGCTTCAGACAGACTTATGCTGAAATGCTGTAAAAAGTCTGTAACAACCGTTGAAGGTGAAACCCAATTTTCGTCAACCAAAAAATCGGATTCTAACTCATCTGATGAAGGTTTATTATATGGTGGTACACGCTCTCGGATCCCCAAAAAGAACATGTTCTTCTTCGAAATTGCACCGTAAGAAAACTATATGCCACCTCCACACGATTGAAAACCGTCACATGTTTGACTCCCACAGCAAACTACCTGGCAAAGAAACTTGTTTAACGCCCCGTGGACTGTTACCACCCTCTTTTCGCAACCTATAATTGAACTTTCGACCGAACGCTTCGCTTTCCCACGATGGCTGCAAATCTGCGAACTGTGCAAATAATTCGACATCGATCCATTACTCAAACTGTTACAAATGGAAAAACAACAAATCTGCTTATTTCGAATAACGTTATGTCTGTTAGAAAAAAGTACTAGTTTAAAGCATTCAAAAGGTGAACACGTTTTGAGACATATGTTTTTAAAGAGATCTAAGAAGTTACTGAAAAAGCAGAACATGCATAAGACTTGTTAACACTACACTCATTGAATAAGTTGAACATTCGGACGAGACGTCACTGCCTACAGACCTTTCTTTAGACTGTTGATTTTCACACACTTTTTTCCTGATTATCCCGTGAATTTTATCCAGGCCGATAGATTGATTCCCACGAGATCTTGAGGGCAATTTCTTGAAGTTTTGCATTTGCGATGCATTTAATCCACTTGTGCTGTTTAACTGTCACTTGTTCACAATATTCATGTGATTTGCAATCAAACTGTTTCAAGAACTTCAGCTGCACTTTCCCATGTAAAACATATACATTCTAATGCATAATTTCCAGAATTATCGTTAGAATTTCTGTTAGAGCTTTTTGTGGACTTTTTCGAAATTTCCCCAAATACTTCATCACATAAATCTATGCCTTTTTTATGTTGTTTGTTTTTTATATGTCTGCAAGGCTTATTACAAATATTTCTACTACTAAAATGCCTCAAACAACGACAATACCCGCAATGTTGTTTGAAAACAATCGTCAACTGTCTTTTTTTTTTTTAAGATTTGACACTGACAGTCCCTGACTTTCCGTATAAATTTTATGTAGGACGAAATTTTTAATCAAAATGATCGTATGGTCGTATTTAAGATTAATCTCTAAACTTCCTACAATATTCAAGATCAAGAGCCTCTTAACGTACTCGATAAAAGGGTTGGTTTTCCATGCCGAATGTCACAGGACCGATTCCAGTCCAATATCATTTCGGAGGGGAAGCCCGTTCGACAGTTGAAGCATGAGCATATCATTGGGCTTGCCATACATTATACAATTCAATGCGATGGAAAAGCAAAGAAAGCCCTCAATTAAGAACTGCGGAAGCGCTTCAAAGAACACTAATTTGAGTGGCCGGCAAAGCCCCGTAAAGGGCATGTAAATTAGAAAAATTTCAGACCAGAGACATCCTAAAATTTCGTAGAAATATTGGTTGGAAGTTGTTATTTCATGTGTAATAAAATACAATTTAACAACCATCAATATTTACAGCATTAAGAAAAATAAGTTTTTTTTCTGTGTATGACAAATTTTATTCAAGGGTACAATGTTTCTCTCGGTTCTGACAGTTACATTAAATAAAGTACGGCATATAACCCCAACCAATTTTCTTTTCGGCAACATATTATAATACAAGGTAAGCAATCAAATGACAACGCCAAAATGTACTAAATGTATTCGCGTTATATGTTCTTCATAATATAATATATAACGGTGAAATGGAGGGACCATCAGGGCACCCAAGTGTAACAAATTTGGTTACGGAGCATGCAGCATTTTGTGGATCGAGGGTGGGCTCTTCGACCCCATCTATTGGGTTTATTCTATCAATGGATCGTTCGATTATAATGCCATGAGTGTGAAAAAAATTCTATTCCGTTTATTCGACTGTTTTTCGTCCAAACAATTTTGACCATTCATTTGATGATCACAAATAACAGAAGAATCCTGATCATATCGTTTTTCAGATCATTCCAGTGCTCTGAACAAAAAAGGAAGTATTACATCATGATCATCATGAAGAACTTTATTCCAGCGTGTTCTAGGATAACCTGAACATTGTTTCTACTCGATACTTGTTTCAGCGTAGATCTTTGTTTACTAAACTATCTATTACGATATCAACGTCGTCGGCGAAGCCAAATAGTTGGACAGACTTCCTGAAGATCGTGCCACTCGTGTCCAGCTCTTCGAATCACATCCTCCAGTGCAATGTTGAAAAACAAACACGACAATCCATCACCTTGCCGTAACTCTCTCCGAGATTCGTCTAGTGTCGATAGTAGTCGTAAAAACTGTCCAAGAATAGTACTACGGAACGCCTGTTTCTGTGTTATGCGGCCTTCGGTATATCGTGCCAATACATTAATTATTAGAGGGGGTCTCATAAATTCCTAATCCGTAATCGAGCCTTCTTCAGTCATTTATTTTCTGCAATAAAGTAACTTTAAGCCTTAGGCTGTTCACCACTGAAGGGAGGCACCTAAACCGGCTTTTTATAAGGACATATACACCATCTTCAACTCGTGGTTGTTTTGAACATTGAGCAAATTACAACGGACAACTTAACCTAGCACCCAGTATGAACATATCGTTTTGCAAAAAGCTTCACTGGTTGAAGCGGGAATCGAACTCTCGCTTAATGGCATGGAGCTCTGGGTCTGAAAATCTCTATCTCTATTACGTAAAAACTATCACATGAAAATTCAATGATAAGAAGTGTCGAAGACCGAATTGGCCAAACCCAGGCATGTTCCCAATACATACTCCACGGGAAGCGGTCAGTTTCAGATTTGATCGAAAGCATTAAGTCACATGAGAATTTAAAAACGAGTGAATTGGTGGTCAAACCCGGTTACCCAGGTTTACACTGGTCCTATACGAACAATCAATCCGAACCCCCGTGACGTGTCTAGTGACCAAAAATTGTACCATAACAACAATAGCTGCAGCATTTTTCGCTGAACGAACAAATCGAGAGGAATTCATTCGAATATGTGTGGAAATTTGCCAAAATATTTTATTGCAAATTTCATACGATTCTCTAATGGAAAGAAGTTCATAGGACAATCGTATGAAAATTTTCCTCACAGAAAAAAAAGTTGCAATCGGCATTCGAACCACGAACCTCAGGATTCAGAGGCGAGCCACAATGACTACACACGCTTAATAATCGCTTAATCGCATTTCATACGATTTTTTGGACCCTTGCCTGGTGGTTCATTGCTCCGATCGTATGAAAATCGTACGGATAATTTCCTGATTGTAAGTAACAATTTTAGTTTTTTTTTCCAGCCGTATAGCACTCCTCCCGACTGTGTTGATAAAACTACATTCAAAATTGTTTTGTCTACCAAAACCTTCTCTATGCTTTTTCAAAGCCGAAATTTGAACAAAGTGACGCAAACTATAGACAGTTGTGAAATCAAGTTAATAAAACCTTTATAAGACTTTAGGACCACATGAGAACCTTCATAAAACCTATTGGCTGTCAAACTTCACTGTTATATCGTGGTTGATTTTTGTTGTTCTAGTTTGTTCGATTCTCTGCTCTTCTGATTAATTTAGCAGTAAATTATATTTGAGACAACAGTCCTAGGGTTTCGGAAAGTTTTGTTTGTTAGCAAAATATTCAAAACAAATTGAGTTTTTCTAAAAATATCATGCTCCAAATCATATGCGCATTTGATTTTATGGTGACTTACAAGAACAAAAACCAAATTAAAACGAATATATTCTAAAAGAATGCCAAAATCGGACGTCGGTCTACAGTTCATTTGCATTTCATTTAAAATTTGGCGCATTTATTTTTCAATACTTCCATCATTTCTAATTTTTCAATATAGCGATTGGAACAAATTACAATTTTGGCCAAAAAGCCAATTTATCTTCGTAATGACTACTATAAAATCATTTGGTCATTTGGTGACTTCTCTCAATGCAAGGTTGCCGTACGATGGCTGTACTGGAGGCAAAATAGTTCTAAAATGCTTTTTCAACTGACCATAGTAAGATTATATGAATGAGTCCTTAAACGTCTTTTTAAAACAGTATTTTACGAGTTCATAACGTCGTAATAAAACCTTCGACAGGAGTAAAAGAAAGTTTAAGAAAACAAGGTTTTAAGATCGTTGTAAGCAAGCTGTGTAGGTTCTCATAAACCTGACTAAAATATGAATCCTATTGGCACCTCTTGGTACCATAAAAGAACCAAATTTATTTCTAGTGGCTTTCATAAAAGCTTAATAAAATTAGTAAAGCTAGATGGTATTAGCAATTACTTCACAACGCATTTCAAAACAATGTGCTTGGAAAAACGAACAAATTACCTCAAGGAAGGGAGGAGAGCCCGACCCAAAACCGGCCATCTATTCTAACAAATTGCGTTAATATTCGTTCATAGGCGACATGTGCGCATGAAAGCAAAAAGAAATCAAGAAGAAAACAGAAAATTAATGCGAATTCGTGATGTAGGCTCGAGGAGCCACTCTTTATTAAGTAACTCATCACGTTCGTGCTGTTGGGTGGCAAATGTGCGAAACCAAGTGCTGTTATTATGTGTCAGGCCTGCTCCCGCTGAGGGCAGCCTGTTGCCTAATGATGGTGTTTGAACTACGTGCAATTCTTGCACCTGATGCATCGCAAAATGTTCAGTGGAAAGTCAAGCTTTGGGGTTCACAAATTAGTCAGTCCAAGTCCATCAGAAACGTAGCAATGCGGTAGATAATCATACACATATCTCCGAACGATTCCACCGAGATGGGAAAGATTCCCCGCAGCTGAACCATTCATCCTGAGATGCATTCAGCTGCACAATCCTTAGCGAAGTCTGCATCTGCATGTACATAGAATGATTGAGCACTGAATACTCCAGGTGGAAACCCAGTTGGGCGACGGCGTCGGATATTTTCTCCATCTGGAATTCAAAAAAATGCATTTAACCAAACGGGACTCCACCAAATTCGGAGGAATCTCACGGTTTCCTGAAACGAATCGGCCAGCTGGCACCAAAAATAGCACTCCAACACGAAGATGCCGCTCGTTAGAACCAACACTAGCGAGACCACCGTTACTCCAGATCTGATAACCAGGCATACCATCATAGAAACCGTGAGCATGGTACTGTAGTAGATGATGGCATAGATCTTACTCATGACGGGTTGGACCAGCTGTATGTTTCTGTTCAAACGAAAGAAAATGGCGTTGGACGCGAAAACTAACAGAATTCCAGACTACTGACCTCAAAACATCAACGTGCTGTTCCACGGTGACTCCCAAGATCAGTTTGAAATGTTTCCATTTCAGCTCATCATTGCAGGATATTTTACGTAACGGACCCAAATCGTTCAAAACCTGAACCCGCACACGATCCTCGATCGTTTCGTAGCCACGGCTAACCACCATCAGCTCACTTCTCAGCCCCATAAGGATAGGCATGATCGTTAGTGTGGTATAGAAATATCTGCTGCCCCAAAAAATGGTGTACGTCGAGACGTACGCCCCCTGAAGCAAACCCACAACCAACGATCCCAACACTTGGAACTGTTTCGGGATATTGAGAATTCGATCTCGAGCCGAGTTCGGAATCCACAACATAACTTGATCACAGCAGAGCATGCAAAAGATAATCAGGGTCGTTTTTCCAGCGTTACACGTAGCACTCCGGCGAACCGAGACGTCGTATTTGGGATCACCCGAATTCCCGGCGTTGGTGCGGAGGAACATCTTCGATTGTTGAATAACCCTTCGGTAGGGTTCCAGAATGCCAATCTTCACGCAGGTTACCGTCATGCCCACTGCCAGTACGATGGACGCGAAAAGGCCAACCGAATCATCCTGATTTTCAATGCTGTATCCAACCCTTGCCAGGGACATGACGAACTGGTAGAATCCCAGTAGCCGATAGGCCATCAGGCAGCAACGTTTCCAGGGCTCGGTGCAGTCGGCCGGAAGAATTCCACCGCCAAGCATGATTAGATTCAAACACCCGTTGTAATCGATATAGGACTTCAGCCAATGGAGGAAATTGAGCCGGCAGATTTCCAGGTTCACGAGAAAATTCCCAATGTTGACGACCATCGTGGTGAAAGGCTTGACTAGGACTGAATGTCGATTTGTTCGAGAGGTTTTTAATTTAATTGACCCCGTGGGAATTCTGGCACTCATCGATACGTGTCCGTTTAGAATTGGCTGACATTTGAGTGAAATTCGAATGCAAGTCTCCCCATACCAGCTTGTGAAAACGTACTTTGCAAACTTTTTGACCAACTCCTCCCCCTCCCCAGCTCTGCAAATGAAGCTTTTTTTTCGCAACATATAATCTTAGTTTTCTTCCATGGTACAGCTTCGCATTCAATGCAGTTCAAGGTTGTACCAAAAGTTTCTTCGCTACCTGCTGACGAAGGTTAGGAGGCTATTTTGGATTTACTGACCACATTGATATCGATCGTAACTAGCAGCAGGAAGAGGTTCACGATAAGAAAATGTTAGCCTCCTATCCCGAGTTCAGGCCGACGGTGGTGAAACCAAGGTGGTAGGCGAATTAGTATATTTGGGTTAATTGGTGACCACCGGCAACGGCACCAGCAGAGACTCTGCTTACTTTGAACTCCGAAGCTACGATCGAGCATAGTGTGCCGAACTATAAGTTTCAAGTCTACAAAATATTGAAGCTGCGTCTATGGTCAAGTTTAGATGGAAGGTCGAACAAAGATGGAAATGCCAATGAACCACGGAAATGCATTAGTTGCTAGGAGACCCGTCCATTGTCCAAACCCCAAAAATCTGTCGATTAAGATGGGCTGGGCACGTCGTAAGGATGTCGAACGTTAGCCTGGTGAAAATGGTTCTCAAGATCGAACCGAATGAGAAGAAGCCCAAGTAACGCATAGCTGTCATAATTGGTTACAGCAACTCGGTTGTGACTTAATTGAGTCACGATGAAGTTACTATAACTGGATTGAAACAAGTGTGCTATTAAGGAGTTCGCAACGAGCGCAGACTGCTGCACTTCGCCAGCAGGTATGGACCATGTAATATCGACTTCTGTACATATAAGAGCAGGGTTGCGGCTTATCATTTTTGACTCAGGCATATTCATTTGCCAATATCTCCTTTCAGAGGGTCGATTTGATAATATGATGTATGATGAACTTGTAGTGCATGAGTAGACCTACAACTTTGTTTAACAGTACATTGCTCTAACTCATATATCTTCGACATGAGAGCGTATATTCACAGTGATCTTCACGATGATAATCGCGTGATCTTCACTGCGAATTTCATCGCGAAGATCACTGCGAATATACGCTCTTATTCCTCAGATATAAGAGATAGAGCTATGTATTGTTAGACCAAGTTGTAGGTCTACTCAAGTACCATAAGTTCATCATACATTATATTTTGAAATTGAGCTTCTGAGAAGAGCTATCGGCAAATAAATATGGATAAGTCAAAAATGATAAGCCGCAACCTTGTATAAGAGGACTTCCAGGTCCTGACCTGACTGGAAGGGTAACGGATGCCCCACTTAATAAGGATAAAGATAATGAATATGGTGAGGCACTAGGTTTTTTCCCTGTAGATAAGTCATCTTTCGAAAATTTTCAAGGCATCATTCTGGACATCTTTGTTAAACTTTGAGATATTGAGAATTGAACTGATTGCCACGCTTCATATATCGTAGAGCGTCTTGGAACATCCTCTCGTAAAACTTAAAATTTCACAATATTAGTTGAGCTCTTGGTACTGAGCAGGTTCATCGAACACCGTAGAAAGTAGGCTACTTTTAAAATTGATGAAGATTTCGAAAATAATTTTTATTTATTTATTTGACATTTCATGTTCTCAGCAAGGAACTACAAATCTGAAGTTCGCATAATTTCCCTCTGACGTTCTTGAAGCTTCTTTTTAATGTTTGCGGAACTTTCGTCTGCCGCTATCGCAATTTCACTCTGAAGTTCTCAAAATTTATCTCTGTAGCTCTCGAAACTTCCCTTTAAAGTCTCTCAACACCCCTCTGAAGTTCTCCAAAATTTTCTCAGATATTCTCGGAATTCCACTCTGAAGTTCTTCGAACTGTCTTCGAAAGTTTTCGGAATTCACCTCTGAAGTACCCTCTAAATTTCTTAGAACATCCCTCAAAATTTCTCGAAACTTCCCTCTGAAGTTTTCAAAGCTTTTCTCTCAGGTTTAGAAACTTCACTCTGAAATTATTGGGATACCTTTTTAAATTTTTTAAATTTTCTCCAGAAGTTCGCAAAACTCACCTCTTTAGTTCTCTTTAAAGATCTCGAAACGACCTTTCAAATTTCTCCAAACAACCTTCTGAAGTTCTTAGAGCTTTTCTCTGAGGTTTTGGAACTTCCCTCTGAACTTCTCAGAATTCTCCTTCGATTTCCCGAAATCTCTCTTCAAGGTTCCCGGATCTTCCCTCTCAATTTCACGGATCTTACCACTGAAATTTGAGGCTTCTCTCTGAAGTTCTCTGAACTCTCCTTCGAGTTTCTTAGAAATTCTTTTTGATATTCTCGAAACTCTCCTCAAAGGTATCGGAGGTAATCTCTCTAAGGTTCTCTAAACTTCCCTATGAAGTGCTCGACCTTCCCTCAGAGTTTCTTTGTGAAATTCTGGAGCTTGCCACTGAATTTCTCAGAATATCCCTCGAAATTTGTAGGAATTCCTCTATGAATTTTTCGAAACTTGCTTCTGAATTTCTCGGAGCTTCCCTCTGAATTTCTCGGAAAACTCATAATTTCCTTTGAAGTTCTTGGTACTTCCTTTTAAAGTTCTCGGATATTCCCTGTTGAGTTCTCGTAACGATCCATTGAATTCCCGAAACTGTCCTTTGAAATTGTCGGAATTTCCCTATGAAGTTTTTAAAACTTATGTCTAAATTTTTAAGGACTTCTCTCTGTAGTTCTAGGAACGACCCTCTGAAGTTCTCAGAACTTTCCTCTGAACTACCCTCTAAACTATTCGGAAATTACCTCTGAAATCCTCGGAACTTTTCTCTCATGTTCTTGAAACCTAGCTATGAAGTTCTCCGAACTTCCCTCTAAAGTTTTCCTTCCTCTCAGAAGTTCTTGAAACTCTTTTCAGAAGTGTTTGGAACTCTTCTCAGAAGTTCTTGGAACTTTCTCCTCGGAATTCACCTATGAAGTTCCCTCTACGGGTTTTCAAACTTCCCTATGAAGTGCTCGGACCTTCCCTCAGAGTTTCTCTGCTTACCACTGCATTTCTCAGAATATCCCTCGAAATTTCTAGGAATTTCTCTCTGAATTTATCGATTTATTTATTGTCGTCAATCATAAGTAGACCGTTAACTTGAAAGCAAGCTACGAACTCTTCAGGAAATGTTTTCAGATCTTCAAATAAAAGTTCTGAGTTAAGTTTCGAGAGCTTCAGAGAGCAATTCAGAGAACTTCAAGAGGATATTCCGGAATCTTCAGAATGAAGTTCAGAATTAAGTTTCGAAAACTTCATAAGGAAGTTCCGAGATATTAAGTGGGACATTCCAAATTCTTCCAAGGCACGTTTTGAGAGAAATTCCAACAATTTTAGACCGAAAACCTTCCGAAAACATCAGAGTTTGAATAAATTCATAGAACAGCTCCGAAAAATTCACGGAAAAGTACCCGGTAACTTGAAAACAAGCTCCGAGCTCTTCAAGAAATGTTCTCAGATCTTCAAATAAAAGATCTGAGTTAAGTTTCGAGAACTTCAGAGATGAGTTCCAAAAACTTCAAAGGAATATTCAGGAACCTTGAGAATGAAGTTCCGGGTTTTTAAAAGGAAAATTCCTAACCCTACAAAGGCACGTTTTTTGAGAAATTCCTAGAATTTCAGACCGAAAACCTTCTAAAAACATCAGATATCGGAGGAATTCTTAGAACAGCTCCGAGAAATTATTGGAAAAGTACCCGGTAACTCGAAAGCAAGCTCCGAACTCTTCAGGAAATGTTCTGAGATCTTCAAATAAAAGTTCTGAGTTAAGTTTCGAGAACTTCAGAGAGCATTTCCAAGAACTCCAAGAGAATATTCCGGAATCTTCAGAATGACGTTCCGAATTAAATTACAAAAACTTCAAAACTTCATTTTGAGAGAAATTCGTGTTGAAATTCCAATAATTTCAAATTGAAAACCTTCCGAAAACATTTTATTACTAACATTCTTAGAACAGTTCCAAAAAATTCATAGAAAAGCACCCAGTAACTTGAGAGCAAGCTCCGGACTCTTCTGGAAATGTTCTCAGATCTTCTAATAGCAGTTTTGAGTTAGGTTCAAGGACTTCAGAGAGTAATTCCAAGAACTTCAAGGAAATATTCCGGAATGTTCAGAATGAAGTTTCGCAAACTTCAGAAGAAAGTTCCGAGATTTTTAGATGGAAATTCTTAATCCTTCAAAGGCACATTTTGAGAGATATTCCTGGAATTACAGACCGAAACCCTTCCAAAAACATCAGAGTGCGGAGAAATTCATAGAACAGTTCCGAGAAATTCAGGGAAAAGTACCGGTAACTTGAAAGCAAGCTCAGAACTCTCCACAAAATGTTGTCAGAAGTTTGGACTTAAAATTCTCTGAACTTAAAACATCAAAGTTAAAGCTCGACAAATTCAGAGGCAAGCTACAAGAACAGCATAAAGAAGTTACGAAAACTATAGAGGGAAGTTCTAATAACTTCAAAGGTAAGGAATTCAGAGGAAAATTCTGAGAACTTTTCTGGGAAACGTTTCCAGAACTTCAAATGGATATTACTAGAACTTCATAGAGATGCTTTGAATTCTTCATAGGAAAGTTTCTGAAACTTAGAAAGAGAGAAGTTCTGAGAACTATGTAAGTTCCAAGAGCTTCAGACACAAGTTCCGAGGATTTCAGAGGGACTTATGTTCACAGACCGAAATTCCAAGAAATTAAAAGAGAAGTCCCAAGAATTCTTATAACGCTTAAAGAATTTCAGAGAGAAGTCTCGAGACCTTCAGAGAGAATTTCCGAGTTGAGTTTCGAGAACTTCGGAGGGAATTTCTGTGATCATAAGACCGCAATTCCAAGATATTAAAAGAGAAGTTCCAAGAACTTCTGATAAAATTTCAGAGAGAAGTCTGAAGGTCTCAATTCAAAGAGAATTTCCGAATTGAGTTTCTAGAACTTCGGAGGGAAATTCCACGAACTTTAAAGGAGAGTTTGAAGAACGTCGGAGGTAAGTTTTAAGAATTCCAGAGGAAAGTTCCGAGAATGTCCGTGGAAAGCTCCAATAAGTTCATGGGATAGTTCCGGAGACTTCAAAGCATGTTCCGATCTTTTGGGGAATATTTCCGGAATTTGAGGCTATGAATGCCGATAACATTTCCATAACATTGTATCTCAGTAATCAGTTTATGACAGAATTTAGCTACAAGAAAGATGCTACACCTGATTTACGACAAAAATACTACTTCAGATGAAAGTGACATTTGCAGGTAAGCTTCGTAAATTTCAGAGGGAAGTATCGGGAACTTCCGAGGTATTTTCGCAAACTTCAGAGGAAATTTCCGAAAACTTCAGAAGGAAGTTTCGATACCTTCAAAGGGAAGTTTCAAGAACTTTAGAGGGAAATCCCGTGAACTTAAGACCGAAATTTCAAGAACATTAAAGGGATATCCCAGAGGAAATTATTCCGAAATCTTCAAAATGAAGTTTCGAAAACTTCTGAAGGCAGTTCCGGGGGCAGTTTTAAGAGGGAAATTTCTAACCCTACAGAGGCACGTTTCGAGAGAAATTCCAGGAATTTCAGACCGAAGATCTTCCGAAAACATCAGAGTTCGGAGAAATTCATAGAACAGTTCCGAGAAATTCAGGGAAAAATGCCGGTAACTTGAAAGCAAGCTCCGAACTCTCCACGAAATGTTCTCAGAAGTTTGGGCTTAAAATTTGAAGGAGTTCCGAAAACTTCAGATGTGAATTTCTAAAACATCTAAGTAAAAATTCGACAAATTCAGAGGCAAGCTTCAAGAAAAGCAAAAAATAGTTACGAAAACTGTAGAGGGAAGTTCTGATTTTAATAACTTCAAAGGGAAGTTTCCGTAATTCAGAGGAAAATTCTGAGAACTTTCGTGGAAGACGTTTCAAGAACTTCAAAGGGACATTCCGAGAACATCATAGAGATACTTTGAGTTCTTCATAGGAAAGTTCCCAAAACATAAGAGGAGAGAAGTTCTGAGAACTACAGACGCAAGTTTCAAGAGCTTCAGACACAAGTTCCAAGAACTTCGGAGTGAAATTCTGTGAACATAACACCGAAGTTCCAAGAAATTAAAAGAGAAGTTCCATGAACTTCTGATAAAGTTTCAAAATTTTCAGGGAGAAGTTTCGAGACCACCAGAGATAATTTCAGAGCTGAGTTTCTAGAACTTCGGAGGGAAATTCCGTGAACACAACACCGCAATTCCAAGAAATTTAAAGAGAAGCTCTAAGTACTTCTGATACAATTTCAGAGGTCTCAATTCAGAGAGAATTTCTGATTTGGGTTTCGAGAACTTCGCAGGGATGTTCCACGAACTTCAGAGGAAAGTTTCAAGAACATCAGGGGTAAGTATCTAGAATTCCAGAGAAAAGTTCCGAGAATGTCAGTGGAAAGAACCAATATAAGTTCATGGAGCAGTTCCGGAGACTTCAAAGCATGCTTCCGATCATTCATAGCCTCAAATTCCGGAAATATTCCCGAATTTGAGGCTATGAATGGCGATAACATTTCCATAAAAATGCATCTCAGTAATCAGTTTATGACAGAATTTAGCTACAAAAAAGATGCTACAACTGATTTACGACAAGTATGCCACTTCAGATGTAAGTTTCGAGAACTTTGCAGGTAAGTTTCGTAAATTTCAGAGGGAAGTATCGGAAACTTCCGAGAGAATTTACGCGAACTTTAGAGGAAAGTTCCGAAAACTTCAGAAGGAAGTTTCGATAACTTCAAAAAGAAGTTTCAAGAACTTTCTCGAAATTTCGAGAAGGCAGTTCCGAGCATTGAAGAGGGAAATTTTTAATCCTTTAAAGGCACGTTTCGAGAGAAATTCCGAGAGCTTCAGACCAAAAACCTTCCGAAAACATCAGAGTGCGGAGAAATTCATAGAACAGTTCAGGAAATGTTCTTAGAAGTTTGGGCTTACAATTTGAAGGAGTTCCGAAAACTTCAGATGTGAATTTCTAAAACATCAAAGTTAAAGTTCGACAAATTCAGAGGCAAGCTTCAAGAACATCACGAAGAAATTACGAAAACTATAGAGGGAAGTTCTGATTACTTCAAAGGGAAGTTTACCGAAATTCAGATGAAAATTCTGAGAACTTTCATGGCAGACGTTTCAAGAACTTCATATAGATAATTTGAGTTCTTCATAGGGAAGTCCCTGAAACTTAAGAGGAGAGAAGTTCTGAGAACTACAAACGGAAGTTCCACGAACTTCATACACAAGTTCTGAGAACTTCAGAGGGAAATTCTGTAACATAAGACCGCAATTCCAAGAAATTAAAAGAGAAGTTCCAAGAACTTCTGATAAAGTTTCAAGAATTTCAGAGAGAAGATTCGAGACCTTCAGAGAGAATTTCCGAGTCGAGTTTCAAGGACTTCGGAGGGAAATTCCACGAACTTTAGAGGAGAGTTCAAGAACTTCAGGGGTAAGTTTCAAGAATTCAAGAGGAAAATTCCGAGAATGTCAGTTTAAAGTTCCAATAAGTTCCGGAGACTTCAAAGCGAGTTCACCACTGTCGGGGAATATTTCCAGATTTTGAGGCTGTAAATGCCGGTAACATTTCCATAACAATGTCAGTAATCAGTTTATGACAGAATTCAGCAACCAAAAAAGATGCTACAACTGATTTACGACAAGTATGCTACTTGAGATGGGGTTTCGAGAACTTCAGATGTATTCCAAAGATTTTTCAGGAGATTATTTTTTGTAGTTCCTTCATTATTGAGATTTTCAGCCCTGGGCTGGTTCATTTCCCGTCGTAGTCACTCAAATACCTATTGGGTAATTTCGTAACTAGTCCGGGGATGAGATTCAAACTCGTGACTTTGACGTCGTTTTGGAAATTTCAGAGAAAAGTTCTGAGAACTTTCCTGGGGGACGTTTCACGGACATTCCGAGAACTACATAGGGATACTTTGAGTTCTTCATAGGAAAGTTTCTGAAACTTAGAAGGAGCGAAGTTTTGAGAACTACAGACGCAAGTTCCAAGAGCTTTGGACAATTTTTTTTTATCATGATTTTCAGCCATCCCGGCCATTCCGGGCTCCCGTTGTAGTCACTCAAATACCTTTTTGGATATTTTCGTAACATATCCGGGGTGAGATTCGAACTCGTGACTTTGGCGTGAGAGGTGTGGATGTTAACCACTACGCCGGGGTCGCCTCCCAGACACTAGTTCCGAGAACTTCAGAGGGAAACCCTGTGTCCGAAATTCCAAGAAATTAAAAGAGTAGTTCCAAGAACTTTTGATAAAGTGTCAAGAATTTCAGAGAGAAGTTTCGAGTTGAGTTTTGAGAACTTCGGTGGGAAATTCCACTTACTTCAGAGGAAAGTTTCCAGAATGTCAGAGGTAAGTTTCCAGTTTGTTCATGGGGCAGTTCCGAAGACTTCAAAGCAAATTCCGGAAATATTTGAGGCTTTGAATGTCGAGTAATCGGTTTATAACAGATGCTACAACTGACTTACGATAAGTATGCTATTTGGCATGGGGTTTCGAGAACTTTGCAGGTAAGTTTCGATTTTTTTTTAGTTCCTTGACTATCTAGATTTACAGCTCTTGTCTTGTCCGGGTGTAAGATTCGAAGTTTCGAATGAGAAGAAGTTTCGGGAACTTCCGAGAAAAGTTTCGTGAACCTCAGAGGGAAGTTCCGAAAACTTCAGAAGGAAGTTTAGATAACTTTGAAGGGAAATTCCGAGAACTTCAGAAGGAAATGCAATAAACTTGAGATCGATATCTCAAGAACATTAACGAGATATCCCAGAGTAAATTTCAGAGAACTTCAGGGGGAAGCTCTTAGAATATAAGAAGGTAAATCAGGATTTTTTTTGTTAATTTCTGAGTTCTTGTGGACTTCTAAGAACTTCAGGAAAAGTTTCCAACTATGTGATCCATGCGCCATGTCCATGATCTTGGAACTTTAATGAAAGTTAGGTAAATTTATGAGAACTTCAGGGGCGTTCCAATAATTCACGAACTTTTCCCTTGGTAAAATCTTGAACTTTTCCAACACTGGTATTCATGAATAAACAGAAATTTAAAAATTTTCTAGCTGTTTTTTTTTAATCTTTTTTTTTAGGTTACGTGATTTCAATATTACTAGATGACGAATTGTTCGAAACTATGTTCATGGATGCCAGATACCACAAAATTTTGATTCTTCCAAAGCATGTGAAAGATACATTGACAAACTTTTTCAACAAAGGCAAAGTTCAAAATTCCAGATCGTTTCACTGAATGCTCAGAAAAAAATAATGCCAAACTCAGTTCCCGGCCGGCTTACTCATTGGGGAAAACGGACAGCCTCCGGGTCACCGCCACCGGTCCAATTGCGATGGCTCATTTCCGATTCCGAAAAGAACCGTTCCACAGCCGCAGTTCTCGAATCGTAAATTACAAAACCAGATCATAAATTAAGACCTCCAAAAAGCCCCCAAATTGGGAGCCGTGCTGATTGAGCAATTTAATGCAGTCATCAAAACAGTAAAACAAAAAAAAAGCACCAGGGGCTCTGATGAACCTGTTTATCGGCTGATCTTCGACGCTCGGTGGAAAGAAAATGAAAATCTCGAACGCAAACTAATTTCTTGGCCTAGGCCTTTCGATCGATCGTTTGGCGGCACGGTCATTACTCAATCAAAAACTCATTTGAAAGCAGGCCCATCATTCAATTTCGTTCAGAAATTCGACGACAGGGGGCGTTTGACTCTCGGGCACAATATCCGTTTACGCAATCGGACTATGTGCAGTACTTTTGGCGCATTTTGTGCTTGGTAAAAGTGTTTTTCTTTTCGGTTTCTTCAGCAACCAAGAAATGCTTGAGCACGCGTTCGTGAATCGCGAGCAATGGGATGTGGGGCGAAAGAAATCGATCAAACCTGGTCTGGTTTTATTTCGGCACTCGACGTGAGCGTGAAAGTCTTAGTTTGCAAAGCTAAACGATAACTCCGATGGCCGGTCTGCTTTATAGGACTAATAATAATCGATCAGACAGACGTGCAGACGGGCAGGCGGTGAATGATCGGTTGATTATTTTCGACTCCGATGCGCAGCTTTGGTGAATCGTACTGATTGTTCGCAACGGGCTGGAAAATGAATGGCTTTCTTTGAAAACGAGGCGTACTAATCCATTATTTCGTTAAGGTGTTGAGAAAGGATCGTGGAAAAAAGACCACGAAACCACGAAAGACAACATTCGGTCCTAATTTGCAGGTTACAGCATCATCAATTCGCCATTGCCTAGATGGGTGGCTTTGAATATGAAGATGAGGTTTTACAAATTATTGGTTTTCTCTGATTTCACGATTTCAAACACAAGACCGTTGTCAGGTTTCATGGAAGGAAGTGAGAATAATGATTGTGACCTTTATCACCATCATGTTGAGTGCGATTTCATCGGTTGAGATGAGTCGTTTATCCGAAATAGTTACCAATGAAGGGTGTTTCGATCAAAATTTGGTCGATTTAAACTTGACGCATTTCCTTTCATCGTGCATTACGATGATAAACAAAACCAATTCACGACGATAAACAAAACACGTCGGCCAAAGCACGATCGCGAAAGTTGTACACGACGATGCTGGCGAAGTTTGATTGCGTAGTACAGGACGATGAAACTTACGCCATGGCAGCCTTGAAACAGCTTCCTGGACAGGAATATTATACGGCAACCGGACGAGGAAAGGTGGCAGATATTTTCAATTAAACTGTCAAAGTTCGCGAAGAAATATCTGATGTGGCAAGCCATATGTACCTGTGGCTTGAAGAGCAACGTTTACATTGCGACCAGAACCGTCAACCATGAAATTTATCTGAGCGAGTGCCTAAAAGAACGTCTACAAGAACCTCCCAACACGCTACAGAGCCTCTCGACCTCAATCGAGACAATATGCTGGGCCATCGTCAAGCGGAACCTTAAGAAGACTCAAAAAGCTGTTGTGAGCGAGAAACAGTTCAACTGGCGTTCTGCGGCGAATAAAGTGGAGAAGGAGACTGTACAAAATCTTATGGCAGGTGTTAAACGAAAGACCCGGCAATTCGAATTCGGTAAAAAGGAAGCTTACTGAATATTTCTCCTGTATTCTGTACTAACTGAACTTGAAAAAGATAACGAATTTGACTTATTAATAAAAACTTTGATCGACTCACAAACATTACTGTTTGACCAAATTTTGATCGGAACACTCTTTAAATTGTAATTCTGATTTTCAGCATGGGCATCGATATCTGTATTGACATTCTATATACCCTAATCCCTAATTTGGAAAGAAGAAAAAAAATAATTCGTTCGATCCACGAAATCATTCGTTTTTTTTTTCTTTTTGTTTAGTTACGAAATAAATTCGTAAATTTCATGCAGTAAAGTGCCTTTGAAGAGCACGAGGTGGTGATTTTATCTCAAGATTTTGGAAAAAAAATTCACTGAAAACTGTGAACCACACATTTCAGCGAATTACCAATATCGCCGTTTGAAATCCATAACCGATTTCCGGGAAATTACAATATACGTAATTTCTGTACACAAGCAACGCTATTTCTTATCTTATATCAGGCGTAGGTTGGTATTGATAAACAGGTTTGCATTTTTTAAATTCCAGACGCGCACTAGTAACATCGTTCTGACGAACGATTACTATTCTTAATACGAAAATTTCGTATTTTTGCATTGCTTTTTTCATTAATGGGTCGTTCTTATTACACTAGCCGGCAGTGTTTCACTCCCATCGAGTACATATGTTGAATTTCATAAACTTTGCCTCGCTGGATCTGAATGCGGGCTCAAAATTGCTGTAACACGTCTAGTTTTTGAGAAAAATTAAGTTTAAAATCATACAAACAGGAATTTTCATGAAAATTAAGATTTCCTGTTCTCAAAACAAGGATTTTGGCTACACCAAAAGGTTTGAGGTTGGGGTTTGAACATTATGGAATGGTCTCTCTGAATCCATTCGTGAACAAATGTTTTTCCTTACAAGTAAGATTGATGAGAAAAAGGGGTTTTTGTTAACAAAATTACGAATTTTCATGAAGATTAGGATATTCTACTTAGAAAACTTGAATTTCGGCTCCACCCTTTGAATGTTGGGCTTGAGTATGGAATGTACCTCCCTAAATCGATTGTTGCTCACAGATTTTTGTTCTAACAAATATAGTTGATTAGTAAACCCGGTTGTTATTTACAAAACTTTTTTTTTTATATAAACTCTGTCAACTTGTTGTGAAAGAATGTATTTTGGATTCGCCTTTTGAATAGTGGGTTTGAATTTGATGGAATAAACTTCCCTGTGTGCCCACAGACCTTTTTTAATGCGTGTGATTCATGTGTGAAATTGGTTTTTATTCTCAACGATTGTAAACGAACGAATTGCAACGATTCTGTATTCCTGATCTAAGAAAAAAACTGAATTAGCATTTTTGAAAAATGATGATGGTCAGTTGCATTTTAAAGAGGCATGGATGCCATACCGATATCTGCACTGTTGGCGCTGTCCACATATGTGTATTTTAACGTATGACTACGTTTCTCTTTTTTAAAATCTTTGAAAAATGCGAGCGTTACGCAAAAGCGAAAGGTTTTTGAACGTTAATAACTCTTGTTCAACTTAACAGAAAGACTTTATTCATGCACCATTTGATCAGAATTTTTTTTTTTACTTAATTGCTATTAGTATAAGTAGTTCAGTTATTTCCTCAAAAATGAGTCACCATACAAATCTCCATATGAACAGGTTGAAAATATAGCTTTCTCTTTCCGGGTCTTCAAAAACGGGTAACAAATGGTTCGAAAATTCTATATACATCAATAGCCACACCTCCTGAGCGCTCTGTCGAGAGTGGATAACTACTAGGTTTTTTTTTTCATTAGGGCGAATCTAACATTGAGAGACTCTCTTTGATTACGGAATCAAATTGCGACACACACATATATTCGGCAAAATTCGCCCGTTCAACCAATCATCTTTAAACTTTCAGGGAGAAAAATAAAACATGTTATGAGTATTTTCTCATGCTTGTTTTATTCAATTGCAATGCCATATCCAAATCCACGAACCTTCTTCTTTACACTACTCATAAGGTCCTGTACAACATTTGGAACAACATGTTTTGCTTTGCAATCCATTTTTTCTTCATATCTTCCTCCGATTTCACTTCCTTATGATGCTTTCGAAGTGCCTGCTTCATTATGGCCGCAGTTCCGGTGCGTTCGGGGGGTTTAGATGCTTCGGCACGAAATTGACCTCCTTAGCCTTGTACCACTCCAAAACCTCTTTCGAGTAATGGCACGAGGCTAAATCCGGCCAGAAAATCGTAGGATCATCGTGTGACCTCAGAAAAGGACATAGACGCTTTTGGAGGCATTCCTTTAGGTACACCTGCCCATTGACCGTTGCAGTTGTAACGAATGGGGTGCTTCGTATTTCATACGAGCAAATTACTTTTTTGGCAAACTTTGACATCTTCTTCTTTCTAACGTCCTCAGGGACATCGAATTTATGATTTATTTCTTTGCGCCGCTACTGTTCTTCCGACTCCATCTTCACAACGATTGCACATCTGCTTGTGAAATTTACACAGCGCAAACAAATACACATTGAACTAATTCCACCCAACATTTCAATAGAAAATACCCAACGGGTAAAATGTTACAGCCATTTAAAAGTGGTGCAATTTGATTCCGTACAACCTTTAGACCTTAATCACGTGTATATGAAGTAAATCAGACCTGAATCATGCATTTGACCTGAATCACTTGATTGTGTGGTGACTCAGTCGTGAATAACTCGAATTTGAGGTGAATACGTCATGAATCACGAAACTATGTCTGACTAGGTCTGATTCACGTAGACCTGAATCACCTGAATGCGAAAGAAATCGGACCTAAGAACATGTATTATCACTTGAATGTTAAGTCCGTTAGTCCTAAATCACTTGAATTTGAGGTGAGTCAGTCCTGCATCACTTGAATATGAAGTGAATCTGACTTGAATCACTTGAATGTGAAGTGAATCAGATGTGAATATTTTGAATATGAAGTGAATTAGGCCTGAATCTCTTGCATATGAAGTGAATCAGCATTGAATCACATGAATATGAAATGAAGAAGACCTTAATCACATGAAAATGAAGTGAACCAGACCTAAATCACTTGAATGTGAGACGAGTCAATTCTGCATCACTTAAATATGAAGTAATCAGACTTGAATCACTTAAATGCGAAGTGAATCTGGCCTGAATCACTTGAATATGAAATGAATGAGCCTTGAATCACACGAGTATGAAATTAATAAGACTTTAATCAATATGAAGTGAATCAAACCGAAATCACTTGAATGTGATTTGAGTCTTTCATTAATCACTTAAATTTGAGGTGAGTCAGTTCTGCATCACTTAAATACGAACTGAATCAGGCCAAAATGACTCTTCTGAAAAAAATTCCCGAAGACCGTAACTTTCATTCTTATCAGAATTACTAGATAGAACAAGTTGAAAATGCTCAATTCTCCATACTCGCTAGCGCCACGTAACGGCGAAATTTCCAACGAAATGTTTCATTTTTCGAATGCTCTTGACTTTCTGAACAACTTTGCCGAAGACTAAAGGGTGTTTCGATCAAAATTTGGTCGACTTAAACTTGACGCATTTCCTTTCATCGTGAATTTAAAAAAAAATGCACACACCTCATTTTGAACATGTGTGCGTGTAGCATCATGTCTCTATTTTGATTCTGAGATGAGCACTTCAGTTATCAAAATGTCGTCGAAGGAAGAGAAGCAACGCATCAAAATTATTCACGTGCACGGTGAAAATCAAACTACTCTCACGCCAAGTTGGCGAAATTGTTGAATGTGGATAAATCAACATTGCGACCGGAACCGTCAACCAGGAAATTTATCTGAGCGAGTGCCTACAAAAACGTCTACTGCCTTTCCTGAAGCGAAACAATTGTTCCGTTCTATTTTGCACAGATTTGGCATCTTAACATTGCGGCCCAAGGACAAGAACTCTCCCAGCGCGCCAGAGCTCCGCCCAATCGAACAATATTGGGCCATCGTCAAGCGGAACCTTAAGAAGACTCAAAAAGCTGTTGTGAGCGAGAAACAGTTCAAGGCAAACTGGCGTTCTGCGGCGAATAAAGTGGACAACGAGACTGTACAAAATCTTATGACAGGTGTTACATGAAAGGCCCGGCAATTAGCATTCGGTAAAAAAGAAGCTTAGCTGAATATTTCTGCTGTATTCTGTATTAACTGAACTTGAAAAAGAAACAGAATTTGACTCATCAATAAAAACTTTGATCGACTCACACACATTACTGTTTGACCAAATTAATCAAGCAAATGGATCCAAATTTGGCATGTGGTGGTTTTAAAGGCAAAAAATAATTCTATGGTGGTTCTCAACCCCTCCTCTCATATAAATGAAGCACAAATTTCGGCATGACTCGAAATCAAGAAATGGATTCATATTTGACATGTGGATTTTTGTGCAAGCAATAAATGTTTCTTTGGTAAATTGAGACCCTTCCCTCTCAAACAAATGAAACACAAATTTCTGCTTAACTCGAGAACCAATCAAAGCAAATGAAACTAAATTTTTATTTGTCGGGATATTTTGAAGCAGAGTTTTTTACTACGGTAGATCAAAATCCCTCCTTTTTCTAAAAGAAGGGCGCTCTCGTACAAATGAAACACACATTTCTGCATAACTCGAGAACTAATCAGATTGGACATGTGGAGGTTATTAAGGCAAAACATGTTTATACGGTAGTTTGAGACCCATCCCTCTCTGGAAAGAAAGGCTCTCATACAAATGATACACAAATTTATGCATAACTCGAGAACCAATCGAGCAAATGAAACCAAATTCGGCATGTCGGATTTTTTTGAGGCAGGATTTTTTTCTAAGGTAGTCTGAGACCCCTTCTCCTGTGGATGTGGGGGTGCTCTCATAAAAATGAAACAGTATAAAGCTCAGTTCACATACAGGGTGTCTCACAATAGGTGTCACTAAAACAAAATGGGATTACAGTAAAACAAATCAACCAAATCATGGCATTTATTTTTCATCTGAAAGATACATGTTGAAGAAACCATATTATTTCAATTCGAATCTCTCGCCCTTTTTCTTGATGACTTTGCGCAAACGCTTTGTAAACCCATCGCAGCTGGCACGCCCGAGTTCTAAATGTCAACCAAATGTTTCTTGAATCGATCTATAGTAAGCCCTTTAGTAGTGCCTATATGTTGAAGCATATAACCCGAAACAATTCCATTCTTTGCTTGTGATGAAATCGGGCAAATATTTCCGCAACCGTTTTACGGTAAAAATACACTCAAAACGGGTATAATCAACTCCGCTGTTAAAATTACCCAGCTGAAGGAAACCAAGACTGAAAAAAGGTGACACCTATTGTGAGACACACTGTAAATTATATCAATTGTTGGAGGTTGTTTGGTAAAATTTTCGACCCTCTCGCCATCCGTAAGAGCTTGTACAGTCGTTTCCGGTACATTTAGCTATTTTATTATCCACTTCCTACTTCACGTGCATCCTTTACTTTCTCCTTGGTCCTTCTGAGTTTCCGCTTCATCATAGCCCAACAAATTTCGATTGAACGTAGTTCAGGACAGTTCGGTGGATTTATGTCCTTGGGGAAAAATATGCACCGAATTAGTCCCATACCATTCCAGCACGCTTTTAGAATAGTGGCATGAAACTTAATCCGGTCAATTTTTCATTGTGTTGCTCCAAACCTGGCAAAAGACGATCATGGTGACATTCAGTTTTGTAAATTTCAGATGAGATGATGAAATTTTCACTAAGGTTTCCACAGGTGCAGCCTGCCAAATGAGGTACTTCCATGAGAATTTCTACATTTTCCTCGCAACAAACCACCCAACTTCACATGCAATTCACGCAAACAATACACTTCCAAGAGGAGCCATGCACAATTTGGTTAATTTCTGTCCAGTGGGAAAAATGTTACAGATAGTTGTAAGTGTTGCAATAATTTCGTGTTCGCTGTTTAGATATGTTCGAGCGTACATTAGAAAGTAGTGATAAGTGACAGTTCGCTCAATCCGTCCAGTCAGTATAAATATAGATTTGCGTTCACATTGAATAATCGATAGTTAGCCAATTTAATGTGATCGAAGTCTATGCATGTCATGACCTAAACGCCAGTAAGCGTGCTAATTGACTTATTTCAGAATTCTAACGGAATTCTCAATAACCTAAATATAGTCACAACATAGTTGGACAGTTCCCTCCCAGTTTGTTTACGCTAACAAACGCGCATCGATCAAGCCAGGTTTCGAAACCCGAGAACGTGATTTACGATCATCGACGATGATGTTTGGAATGCAAAACAAGTCTCAGTCTCAGCAGCCGCCACACCTGCCCAAAGTGCCGCCTGCCGAGAGTAACGACGACAACGACGACAACGACGGCGGTGTTTTTTACCCACAACCATTCACGTAACTGGGATGATCCTATAAAAAGCACCACATGCGATCACCCATCATGGGCTGGGTTGGCAGTGGTGGCAGCGAGCGGTGGCTTCAACCTCAACAAACTCATTTAATTGTCGTTAACGGTTGTTGATTATGATGATGACGGGCTGAAGCGATTTTGCGACGATGCGACAAACAACCGTGGGTTCGACTGTAGGGGTGTGGATAATTTGGGGAGTGCCATTCATTCACAGTGTGGGGTTCAGTATTGCTCTATTGCCACTGTGAGCTCAAACATCATCATTGATGTCTAACCGGTGACGAACGATCCGAATTGATACGACGACCGTTTGATCTAGATTCGGACGTGATCGAGAAATAGCTGACATTGTTTGCTTTTGAAAACAATGCCATAGAAACCATGGTTGCCAGATATTCATTTTTGACAGTTTTAAGGTAAATAGACTCAACAAGTGCCAACGTCCGAGAGGTAGATTTAATTACCTTCTTCAAGTTCCCAGAACTCTCAGGAAAATTCTATAACTGCCAATGATTTTCTTTACACTGGTTTTTGGTGAATTCCGGGACAGCCTGGAAGATCTTTCATCTGAAAGACTGGAGTTTTCTACTTGGCAGGTCGTCTTCAACTTGATCGATCCACCTTGCTCGTTGCACACCTCTTCTTCTTGTGTCTGTCGGTTCGTAATCGAGAATCATTCTAGCTGGACTGTCAATCGACATTCTTGCGACACACCCAGCCCACCGTAGTAGACCGATTTTAGCGGTATGAACATTCCGTGTTCCATCTGCACATCACCGTAGATTGTACCCAACACCTTCCGTTTACAAAGCCGTTTCCTGGCCATAGAGGACTACCGGTCTAATTAATGTCTTGTAGATGGTCAACTTTGTAGTTCAGCCAACTTTGTTCGATCTTAGCATCCTACGGAGACGAAAGAAGGCAAGATTGCCAGGCATAATAGACCTTTCCATCTCTCTACTGGTGCCGTTATTGGCGGTCACCAATGAGCCCAGATACACAATTTCGTTTACCGACACGACTTCGTCACTGTCGATCTGAACTCGTTCTGGGAGGCTAACATTGTCTTTTCGTGAGCCTCTTCCTCTCATGTATTTTGTCTTTGACGCATTTATTGCAAGCCTAATCCTACTTGCTTCAGCCTTAAGTCTGATGTACGTTTCCGCCATAGGCATGATACGATATCAACGTCGTCGGTGAAACCAAAACGTTTAACCGACTTCCCGAAACTCGTACCACTCGTGTCTAGTAGCGAGCAGTCGTGCTTAAACCAAGCGATTTAGCACTGTATTTTGAGGAAATGCGATTACAACACCCGAACGTCTACCCTCCATGTCAGAAGCGGCTCTAAACAGCGAATTTTCTCCTTATCAGGGACGGCTGTAAATTTAACTGTGACTCATAGCTTTTCGGAAAGATAGGGGGTTGCCGTCACTGTCGGAAAAAAGCAAGTCCAGGAACGTTCAATGCAGAATACGGACCAGAACAATTAGCGAAGACTACAGCGACGAAAGACCACAGGACTGACGATTGGAAATTCGGTAGTGGAACTGCAGATCCCGCAATTTCATCGGAAGCAGTCACATACTATCCGACGTGCTAAAGGATCGTAAGTTTGGCATCGTAGCGCTGCAGAATGTGTATTGGAAAGAGGTTATCATACCATCTACCTTAGATGTGGCACAGCACGTGAACTGGGAACAGATTTCGAAGTGATGGGCGATTGATCAAGGGTTGATTCTTCAACTTCAGCATTATCAACGTGCCGATCCCGTACACCGGCAGCACTGATGATGATGAGGATGGTTTTTCGCGCAGCTAGAACTGGAATCCGACTGCTTGCAGCCCAAGCCATGACGTCAAGATGATCATAGGAAACTTGAAGAGTTTAGCCCGGTTATTGGAAAGCGTTCAGCGTTCACCAGCGGACAAACGATAACGGCTTAAGGCTTATCGAATTCACCGCCTCCAAGAATTTGAGCATTCGTAGTACCTACTTCTAGCAGAACCTACAGGATGAGCACATCTAGAGATAACCGCTCAAACAGAATCGCAAATCCATCACATTTTGATTGATGTACGGCACTTCTCCTAACAACGACGCATCTGAGATCGTCGTCGGGAATGTTGAACGGAGGTCATGAGACAATTGATTCAACGAGGAGTTTCTGTAGCAATTGTTTGCAGGAGAAGAACGCGGTGTGGTAAGTAATGCTGTAGTACGAGACTCGGCAAAACGTAGACCGTTACAAACGGAAGGGGCAACAGTAGACCTGCCTATTTTGAGAGAAAGAACGCCGCATGGAAAAGGCGAAGTGTGAAAATATAGAGAAGCTGCACCGCACTCAAAAAACACGGAGAAGCTCAACACATCTTGCAAAGGCTTTGTGTCACGATTAATAGGTGGAAACGGCACTACGATGAACTGTTGAAAGGTACAATTGCAGTGGACCAAGACAGAAAAGGAAATGACTACGTTAGCACGGCGGACGATGCTATCCTAGCAAGCACACTTGTTGCAATTCGGTCAATGTAACTGCTATGCAACTGATGTGAGTCACAATCAAGTTGCTGCAACTAGTTTTGACGGATGTGTGTTGCTTGGGTATCCAACAGCTAAATAATAACAAGGCGGCTGGAAAAGATGGTAGCGGAGCTGAACTCATCACAATGGGCCCGGATAAGCTGACCATCTATCGGCATCGGCTGATAGTACGAATCTGGGGATCCGAACAGCTATCGGTGCAGTGCCCCATCTACAAGTTGGAACGTGAGAACCGTCGAGCAATCACAATCCTAAATGCCGCCTACAAATGGCTATCCCAGATCATCTTCCGACACAGAGCTATGAACTATCCTGGACAAAAACGGGTTTCCCGGGAAGCTCAAAAGACTTATTAAAGCTAGGAATAGACGGTATCGAAAACAACGTGAAGATTCTAGGAGAACGTGGTGACAAGGTGATGGACTTTCCTGCCTGATGTTCAACGCAATGTTGGAAGGTGTCATAAAAAGGGGTGGAATCAACATCCGGCGAACGATTTTCATATGTTCCAGTCAATTTGTTTGCGAATATTGTCGGCAGAAGCTTCGGAACGGTGGCAGGATTGTTCACCCGCCGGAAACGCGACGCAACAAAACTAGGACTGGTAGTGGATATGTCGAAAACAGAGAACAGTAGGAGAGTCAGAACGTGACAGGGCCTGCATAGATGGCAGTAGTACTCTTCAGATCCTTGCTTACGGCAAGCAACGACAATATCCGTGGAATCCGAAGTCGCAAAATCTGTGGAAGTCGTGCCTACAATGACCTCCAGAGGAACTTGCGGACTAACTGTTCAATGTACAAAACGCTGATAAGGCCGGTGCTTCTCTACGGGCATAAGACGTGGTCAAGAACCGGCAGCAATAGACAACATCAAGGCAATGCTGTACCTGCTTTTGATGCTACGGCTGACCGACGTCAATCGCTCACTTTGGCAAGCCGCCAAAGGCAACGGATCCTGTGGACGACGGAGTACGTGATCCGGTGCTATCACGTTTACACGAGGTTGGAAACCGATATGTCTGGCAGACCTAGTATGCTGGAGATGTTCAACGAGCGGTTCCTCCAATTCGCCAACCAGTTTTACCGCAACAAATTGTTCTGGTATACGAGTAATCATGTTGCATAACTTGCTCACACCTGCCGAAGTAGGATGCATCATGCTGGAAGAGCAAAGAGAGCTGTGGAGCTATCTCGATACGTCGAGAACGAGGTCTGTTGGACTGGATGCATCATTTGCAAGTGAAAGGCGTGAGTGGATTATAGCGGTAAACGTGTCAACGGACGAGCAGTCCACTCCAGGACCAACAGTGGACCAACAGTGGACCAACAACGACAGGAACTATTGGACGAACTATCTTTTAACATGGACGCAGCAGCAACACAATTCAAAGTGACAGACCCGATGTCCCGACACAGGGTACCAAAACTGCAGTAATCCCTATCCCTATCAAGTGCTGTCAGCATTTTCAGCGAAGATATCCTGCCACAGTACATGGATGTCATTGAGAACCTTAAGGACCTACAGATCATAGTGAACTCTTCAGCTGTGGTTGAGGTAGTTGGAGAGCCGAATCAGCATAATGTGAACTAAAATTGGTCGGTTAACGCAGTACAAGAGGGGAATCCGATCAGCGCGGCTAGTCCGTCAATTTGCTGAATTGTCAAGCCCGCAGTGCTCCGCGACCGTAATGAATCTGCTATTACTGAGGTCCGCGACACCCATATACAGAAATTAAGGGGTCTTGCAAAACGGATGCGTCGGTATAGAAAAAGTTCGAAGCGGAAGGAAGAAAACTGAATTTTCAGCACTAACGAACTGCATCCAACTGCATCCGAAACAACAAAATGAGCTTAAACGTTGGACTTCCGCAGTTACGCAGTTTTGGGCTAATCTATGGGAGAATCTCGTTGAACATGCCAGTGATGGGATGTGTTTGCGAGGGTTAGAGGATAGGAGTAATGGAGTATTAAGCGCCCAGGATGTTTGCGAGGCTACCTAGCATACTAGGAGCTGGGCTGTACCAGGACCGGATTTTTGGCACAACTTCTGGTATGAGAAGTTCTCCACAATCCATGAACGAATGGCGGAGTGCTTCAATATGGTGCAAGAAGACCCCCAGCGTCTTCCAGAATTCATTACTGGAGGAGTAACCTATCTTTCTCCCAAGGACCAAAACACGGCTAATCCAGCCAAGTTCAAGCCTGTACAAAGTACTCTCGTTAGTAATCAACCGAAAGGTACAAAGCCATTGCGATGCGAACAATGCCATGGACGAAGAACAGAAGGGCTTCCGCCAAAATAAGCAAGGCTGCAAAGATGCAGTAATTCTAGGTCAGGCTAACCAGAACATTAGAAGCCTGAGCATGGAATACATCGACTACAAGAACCTAATCAAGGTACTGCAGTTGTACAAGGTAGGCTGCAAATATCAGGTCATCATCGATGCAGTTATTCTAGGTCAGGCTAACCAGAACATTAGAAACCTGAGCATGGAGTACATCGACTACAAGAACCACAAGGTACTGCAGTTGTACAAGGTACAAGATGGCGTAATCAGGCTATTACAGCATGCAATGGGCATGTGGAGTACACGACTTCCAATTACTGACGGAGCAGCGGTGTTGAGGCCCATAACTCTCGGCAAAGCACTCAACCGATGCAACTATGGCCACCAGTTGAAAGGTGGTGGAAGAGCCATTAATGTTACCCACAACTTCTTCATGAACGATTCTGAAGCGTTTCGTTTGCGGAAACGGCTGGAAAGCTGCAGTGACTCTTCCAGCTCATAAAGGTGTTCAGTAACGATATCCGGATGGAGTTTGGAATCGATAAATGTCGAACAGTCAATCTTCTTCGGGGTTAAGTGTCAGATACCGGTTGGTTCCGCATCAACGGATAGGAGAATATTCGAATAATGTTTGAAGGTAAAACCTACCCGTACCATGGAATCCTTGGATCAAGAAGGAGTGCAGTAAAAGTTCCCGTATCGAGTCAACCGTCGGCCGGCCTAAAGGCCGGATAAAGGCAATGAACACATGTTCCGTGTCCCTGTTAAACCTACAGCTTTGGAGTGATACAGTTGATCAAAACTGACTTGGAGGCGATAGAATGAGCAGTACGAGTGGCATCGCATGCATCACCCAAGAGAATCACCCTACCACGTACTGAAGGAGGAAGAGGCGTTACGGATATTCAAGCGCTATGTGTTTCCCAGATGTACTTGCGGATTGTACTTCGTAGAATGCAGAATGCGAAGTCTACCGTGATGTTTGTGAAGCCGACCATGGGCCCTGGCGTAGGAGGACTAACATCAGGACTGCGACCTGAAAACTATCGGAAGTTTGTAATCGCATCGCTGCAGGAAGTGTGTTGGAAAGGATCTATGGGGCGAACGTTTAGAGGTAATCATACCATCTACCAAGTCGGTTAGGATGTAAGTCTTCAAGTCTTCAATGTTCTCCAACCGAAGCAACCCAATTAGGATGTGAGTATCCACCGAGCCAAATCCCCTTTGGATAGGGGAGTAGGTGAAAGAATCCAGGAAATTTGTTGAACTTCGTTCAGAACTACGAAGCCATTCGAAAAAAGTTGCGAATTTTCAAAGAAGTACCATTGCCTAGCACCATCAACATTTACAAAACCAACCACGCAAATGGGAAAACAAACCTTCTCTAAAGCATACAGGGGGCGGCACTGTAGATTAACGAGCCTCAGTCTATCCATTTAGTTGGCAATGTTCTTCCGAAGGCATCGTTTTAACGAGCCATCACCAGCTAATCCGATGATTGGGGTCGGTTTTAAGCCAAGCTAACTCCAGCAGCAGTCGATTAATTTGCTAATTTAATTAGAAGGGGTTTCATCCCTCCCCCTCCTCCCCCATGTCATCATCACCGGGCATTACCGCATCACGGTTCTTGTCTGGGGAAAGGCCGGAGAATCGCCGAGTATGTCTCAGGGTTTCAAATTAATTACCACCGCCGTGGGATGGATCAGTTCGAACGCTTTTTGTGGCTTGCTTTTACGACCGGTCGCGCAAGTGAACGCACCTATTCGCAGTTCCATTCGCGATGAGATGGAACATCCCACCAGCACCACTGACTGGGCTGGGTGACGGGACCGTGTGTTCAGTCCCGTCTCCTCGTATGGGCGTGATGTCTCCACACAGTTGGCGTAGCTTCTGCGACCCGGAATGGGCATAGTTTTCTGATTCTGTCTATATGGAGAGAACAGTGGTGGACGAACAGTTTGCGTAATTGTCTTAGCAAGCATAGCAGACTTCAGATGAACGAAATCACTCTTTTGATGTACGAATTAGTTCGTTGTTATTGTAACGAAATTGAATTAGGTTCGTAGCTTTCAGGAGCTTTCACGCTGCATTCTAAATCCCATCGGTTTTACTGATCATATTTCGTGCTGAAAATGGCGAAACACAAATGTGATATTTCGAATTATGAAAAACGAAAACGTACGAAACATTCGTAAACACGAAAAATTATGACCATTTCGGATTGTAGAAACAGTCTTCAAGCATCAGAATTTATCATCATGCCAAAGATGCGCCAACCACTGTGTAGCGAAACGGAGTGATACCACACATTCTACCAAGACTAAATATGACACGACACGTGTGCTGGGAACAGGTTTAAAAGTGATGGACAAAATGCCGAAACACGTGATGGGGTGGTCGTGCATAGCTCGCCTTCCGGAAGCACTGAAGATGATAAAAAGGATGCTTTTAACGCCCAGCTAGAACGTGCAATTGACCGGTGCCCTAGCTCTGACTCTCAAGATCGCCATAGGTATGAATCCTCAGGTCGGCCTGGAGGAGGAGCAGTTCAGACCGACTATTGGACAAATTGAATTCATCGCATGCAAACTAAAGTATGAGTACACCTGTAAATCACTGCAGCAGACAGAATCACAAATCGACCACGTCTTGTTTGATGGACGGGACTTTTCCGACATAATTGACGCCAGGACCTATCGTACCGCTTAAATCGACCCGGAATTTTACCTGGTGATGGTAAAACTGTGACCAAGCCGTGACAATATAATCTCGATTGACTGAAGCAACCGGATATTGTCATAGCCTTCCCACAGAGTATCGAAGCAGCGTTGCCAGATGGGGATGTGCTCGACGCAGTCCTTTTTGAGGACTGCTGAAAATATCAAAGCAACCATCAACGACGCAGTTGAGGACATCATCGGGAATGTGGAACAGAGCCCAAGGAATGATTCGTTCGACGAGCCCTATAGGGAAATTTTGGAGGAGACGTTAACACGAAACCATACAGGACGTGGACCGTTACAGATGTAAGCGACAACTGCAGCCCCGGCTATTCTGGCAGAAATAAATCCGCCTGGAAGAAGAGGAGTGTGACAAAATGGCGGAGCTGCACCGCACTCAAGAAAAGCGGAAGTTCTGTCAGAAGCTCGACATATCTCGCAAAGGCTTTGTGCCACGTTCCGACATGAGTAAGGATAAGGAGGGGGGGGGGGGGAGGCAAACCCTATCGAAGTCGCATCATGGAAGCTGAAGGAGCTGTATGGGACGCATCGCCATCAGTTGGAACAAGCGTTTGTCGACCAAGTATCGTCGAGTACGTGGCTGGTGCGAGGTGATCTCTTCTCAGAGACTGAAGGCTTCATGGTAGCCATCCAAGACCGCAACATCGTACATGTTGATGCTGACTGCCAAGCATTGGCAGAAGTAGCGTATCTTGGTTCTCACAACAAGGTCTCCAAGATTGTCCACCAACAACTTGCACTGAAGCAGTTCGTGCCCTACTAAAAGTAGGTAAGTTTTGGAGGAGATGCGGTAACGCGAAACCCGACAGGACGTGGACCGTTACAGACGGAAGCGACAACACCAGACCCAGCTATTCCGGCAGAAAGAACTCCACCTGGAAGAAGAGGAGTGTGAAGAAATGGCTAAGCAGCGCCGAACTCAAGAAAAGTGGAAGTTCTGTCAGCATCTCAACACATCTCGCAGAGGCTTTGTAACACGATCCAGAATGAGTAAGGGTGGGGGCAAAACTATCGAAGTCACATCATGGAAGCTGAAGGAGCAAGCGTTTGTAGACAAAGTATCGTGGAATACGTGGCTGGTGCGAGGTGATCTCTTCTCAGAGACTGAGTACTTCATGGTAGCCATCCAAGATCGGGGACTTGTGACGAAGATCGTAGGTACATAAAGTCCAAGAATGCGGTAGAAAGTGCAACGCAGTAGGGGATGGACGATCGAACATGTTATTGCTGGCTGCCAAGCATTGTCAGAAGGGAGAATACAGAAGATTGTGCAACGACAACTTGATCTAAAGCACAATTTGGTGAACCTGTAGGTACCCTAATACAAGTAGCTGCCAGACCCGGTTCTGGAAAATAACTTCATAAAGCTATGCTGAGATCGCGAGATCCTAACGAATGTTCTCATCCGTTACAATCGGCCAGAAATTGCGTGTAACTCTCATCAATGTCGCTGTATTGCTGGATCGAAACGTCCAGCCAGGAAGTACCACGATTCGGAGGAGGAGTTGAGGCAGACTTGAGGTGGAGGAGTTGAGACGTCCCAATCGGTCTGAAATTGCGTGTAACTCTCATCGATGTCACTGTATTGCTGGATCGAAACGTCCAGTCAATCAGTACCACGATTCGGAGGAGGAGTTGAGGCAGATGTGGAATTCGGAGGAGATCCACAAAGTTCCGGTAATATCTCGGCGACCGGAATTGTTCCCCGTACCCTAAACCGTTACCTTGAAGAGTTGGAGCTGCTAAAGGTACAGAAACAGTATTCAGAATGCAGAGACTCTTGGGACCTGCGGTTCTTGTCCGGCGGTTCCTGAACCATCATAACTTCTCCAACCGAAGCAAACCAATTAGGATGTAAGTCTTCAAGTCTTCAATGTTCTCCAACCGAAGCAAACCAATTAGGATGTGAGTATCCCCTTTGGATAGGGGAGTAGGTTACAGAATACAGGAAATTTGTTGAACTTCGTTTAGAACTACGAAGCCATTCGAAAAAAGTTGCGAATTTTCAAAGAAGTACCATTGCCTAGCACCATCAACATTTACAAAACCAACCACGCAAATGGGAAAACAAACCTTCTCTAAAGCATACAGGGGGCGGCACTGTAGATTAACGAGCCTCAGTCTATCCATTTAGTTGGCAATGTTCTTCCGAAGGCATCGTTTTAACGAGCCATCACCAGCTAATCCGATGATTGGGGTCGGTTTTAAGCCAAGCTAACTCCAGCAGCAGTCGATTAATTTGCTAATTTAATTAGAAGGGGTTTCATACCTCCCCCTCCTCCCGCCAGACGTCATCGTCAGCGGGCATTACCGCATCACAGTTCTTGTCTGGGGAAAGGCCGGAGAATCGCTGAGTATGTCTCAGGGTTTCAAATTAATTACCACCGCCGTGGGATGGATCAGTTCGAACGCTTTTTGTGGCTTGCTTTTACGACCGGTCGCGCAAGTGAACGCACCTATTTGCAGTTCCATTCGCGATGAGATGGAACATCCCACCACCACATAGACTGGCTGGGTGACGGGACCGTGTGTTCAGTCCCGTCTCCTCGTATGGGCGTGATGTCTCCACACAGTTGGCGTAGCTTCTGCGACCCGGAATGGGCATAGTTTTCTGATTCTGGCTGTCTATATGGAGAGGACAGTGGTGGACGAACAATTTGCGTAATTGTCTTAGCAAGCATAGCAGACTTCAGACGAACGAAATCAATCTTTTGATGTACGAATTTGTTTGTAGTTATTGTAACGAAATTGAATTAGGTTCGTAGCTTTCAGGAGCTTTCACGCTGCATTCTAAATCCCATCGGTTTTACTGGTCATATTTCGTGATATTTCGAAATACGAAAAGAGAAAACGTACGAAATATTCGTAAACACGAAAAATTATTCCCATTTCTCATTGTAGAAACAGTCTTCGAGCATCAGAATTTATCATCATGCCAAAGATACGCCAACCACTGTGTAGCGAAACGGAGCGATACCACACATTCGAACACCTACCCCATCGTCCAGTCCCCTGCGTCCGACTCCGACTGGTCGTCGTAATTTACGATGACGATTTATAAGCCCATACAGAAAGCGTACAACAAAAGCGAGATGGTCGTTCATCGTCGTCGCACCAACCACCCGCCCCCACTCCCAAGCGGCCCCACTCCAAATCGGGTTTGAATTGAAAAGGAAAATTATCATTTCGGTATTACAATAAATTAACGGTGATCTAAACGGCCAACCGGGTGTGGGTGTGTGAAAAGCATTCATCGTTTCATTCGCCAATGCAAATGGAACTCGGACGCGCCCGTTAGCCCCGACTTCATCTATTGAAAGTGCGTTTCTGTGATCGGAGCAAATTTGTGTCACTTACCTGGTTCTGAATCGTAATCGTCAGCAGATGTCGCTGCAGTTCGACAATGTTCGTCTCGAGCAGGATGGCGGCAATCTTCTTCGAATCGGTCATGCGCACCTTGCTGAGCCGCGCCGGCGAACTCACCAGCCCGTCCAGCTTGCCCAGCTCGGCGGCTTCCTCCTGCTGCAGTTCGACGGCACTTGCCGCTATCACAGCCGACGGAAGCGTCGGAATGGGAACTTTCGCACTGCTACTGTGGCTGTTGTTGCTACTGCTGCTGACGCTAATGCTCTTGACGGGCGCGAAACTCGATTGACTGAAGCGCGGCTTAAGTAGATGCGTCGCCGGCGTCGTCGATTGGCTACCGGACGACGGGGACGTCGATAGATGGGAGGAAGGGGTGGCGATGATGGTACTGGTGGTGGAATCCGTCGACGAATGCTTCCGCAGGCCCGGCGTCAACTGGTGTCGACTTTTGATGGAATCCGGAGAACTGTGAAAAGGTTTGGTTAGGATTATAATCTGATGAATAAATGCCGAGGCAGGAGGGGAACTTACCTAGGCGCACTCTTGTTCGAAAACTGCTGATGGAGATCATGAATCCTACTGTTAAGTTCTAGCTTCTGACTTAGGGCCGCCTTGAGTTGGTCTTCCAGTTCACGCTTGGCCAGCGCCAACGCGTCGACCTCGTCCTGCATCTTCGAGGCCCGTATCCGACTAGCGATCGCTTCCGTCTCGAATTCGGACAGTTTGTCAAACAGTCGATCCCGTTCCTTCCGCAGAATTTGTACATCATCCTTATTTACAATGTCCACTAGAAGCTGATTTTGAAAGGTTTTCGCTAGGCTGCCACCGCCACCGACGGCGACGACCGAACCGTTGGCACTCCGAACGCCCGGCGGCTGATGCGTATGAGGAAGGTTGCCGCTGCTGCCACTATTACCACTACTACTACTACTACTACTGCTATGATTAACGATATTATTAATATTACTAGTACTGCTAACGCCGGTCGTGTGATTATTGATGTTGTTGCTGTTGTTGTTAAGCTGATTTGTTCGATACTTTTCGCGCTCCAGCTGCTGCAGTGCATCCACCTCCTCCCGAAGTCGATTGCTTTTCCTATGTATCACATCTAGTAAGTTCCACAGTTCATCTTCGGTATCTACAGTTAGTCGATTGGGTGTATTGGATACGATAGTTCCCTGCCCGACGAGGCCACCGCTGCCGCTGCTGCTGCCACCGCTACTGCTGGTGGCGCCACCCGTCGTCGACGAGGCACTGTGTGTCTCCTTGGACGAGGACGTCTCGGTCGAGAAGCCCGAGTCCTGTATCACGACGCTGCCGTTGTTGCCCTCACCGCTCTTTGGTTCCTTTTTGCCGCTGTGTGAGTTGCTTCTGCTGCGGATCAGCGACGACGACGAGTGCTGGTGGAGCTCGGCGGACGACGAGGACGACGCTACCGCAGTCGCCGCCACTGCCGCCGCCGATGACGCCACCGACGTAGACTCCTTGTAGGTCAGTTTCCGCCGGGACCGTATCCCGGGCTCCCATTCGCGTCTGCAAAAGTAAGGGAAGGAGGAGGTGGTTAGAAAGATTGAAGTTTGTACGTTGGTTAAATAAGTGGTTTTTGAGTAATTTTCTTAAATCCGTGAAATTGCACTCCGAAACTTGAATTTGTTACGTTTGAACAACTGAATTGTTCTGTAATACCTTTACATTAGCTTACAACAAAATACGTTCAACAATTTCAAAATGATTATATCTGGTAAAGCTCGAGTCATTTAATATCTGGACGCACTGAGTCATTTATTATCTTGACGCACTGCAGTGCCCCTAGTGTTCGTTTTGACATGAGTTTGTTTTGAAATGTTCCTTCTTTCAGTGCTGAAAACTTCGTCACGATTAATTTCTATTCAAGAATGGAGAACTGCTGAAAGACGCATTATTACCGGAAGTCTTGCCTACTACGGACTCCACAAGAGGTCTGGTAAACTCCAGCCCCGTACAACTGGCGTGAGACGTAAACAATGGTCGAAGAGGACCTGCATGTACTTGGAGTTTTCTAACGACACGTGCTAAGGACCATGGCGATTTCTGTGAAAACGGTGAATAGAGGAGAACGATGAACCACGAGCTGGCGCAGCTCTATGGCGAACACAATATCCAGAAAGTCGCTAAAGCTGGAAGGGTACAATGGGCGGAGCATGTTGTAAGAATGTCGGACAACAACTCCGCAAAAATGGTGTTTGCCTCGAATCCGACCGGTACAACCGACCGGAGCTAGGTGGTTAAACCAAGTGGAAACCTGCCTATTTGAGGTTTCGCTTGACGATTGCCCAGTAGCTTTGGGGACAGTTTGGTGGGTTGATATCTTTTTCAACGAAGTCAACGTTATTATCAGAAAACCACTGTTGAGCTGAACATGTATAATCGGCAGAGGTCAGATCCGTCCCGAAAAGAGGAAGAATCTCATGCTTCCGATATGGCGGAAGCAACCTCTTCTGCAAGCACTCGTTTCGGAGATATTTCAGTATTTATTGTTTCTTCTGTGTAGAAAATGTATGATCGCCAAACGAGCACCTTCTTACCGAATTTTTCCGTCGCAATAGTTGCATCAGCAATTGGGACACTTTCCCCTAAACCTATTTTAGGACCTCAACAACAGTACGTTTCTCCGTCCATCAAAACACACTTGGATGAATTGTCCAAAATACGCCTGTACGGCTTTCGGGCCAATATTTTGGCAGGATACTTCTGCTCCGGGGATTGCTTTTGTACTTTCTGCTTCCTGTATGTCTTCAAATCATTTCTTTTCGCAGTCCACTGTCCTGTTTTTCTTAATAATTCCGATGCTAGTCCTGTATTTCTTGGCCAAATCACGAGTAGAGACTGATATATTCTCCTGAATATAATCTTCGACTGTATGGTCACATTCGGGAAAGCTGAAATCATGATCCGTTTCTTCAATGTGTGAAGGGCATTAGCAATGTTCCCAGAATTTCAGTAAATTTAGCAAAACTTCAAGGAAGCTTGAAGAACTGCATCAAAAAACATAACAGAGAAGTAATTCCAGCAAAGATTACAGAACTTCTGTAATTTTTTAATGTTTGTTCGAAGCCCTACGTCCTAGTTCTTTAGGTCCATGGTAGAATTTTAACTCGATTCGCAAAACTTCGTGGAGTTCTAAGCCTATTTTACAGACTACATGGAACTTCATGGGCCATCATTTGAAAAGTTTAGTGAATTTCAGAGGGCTTCAGTAAAACTCTTAGAACTTCAGCAATAATCGAAAACACAGAAGATAGAGCTCAACAAAACTCGTAGAACTCGTAGAACCAGTGTTCCACGAATTTTTAGTGTTTGTTCGAAGCCGCTACGTCCTTCCTATTTGGGTCTATGGTAGAACTTGAAGTCAGTTCGCAGAACTTCATAGACTTCAACCCAATTTTACAGAACTGCATTGGACCGCATGGGGCAATATTTGAAAAGTTAACTTTAGATTACGTCAGCAAAGATCTTAGAACTTCAACAATTATCGAGAAAACAGCACATAGAACTCAACAAACTCGTAAAACTCGTAGAGGTGTGGGACATTCGAGGAACTCGAGACTTGTCATTTGTGCGTCTAAGACAAAATACAAGGGAAGAAGAGGCTCGCGAAAAGACAATGATAGCCACGGCTGTGATGAAATCGAGGCGATAGACGAATTCTTGTATCTGGGCTCATTGGTGACCGCCGATAGCGACACCAGCAGAGAGATACAAAGGCGCGTTATGGATGGCTACTGTGCCTAATTTGGACACCGAAGGATGCTAAGATCGAACAAAGTTCGCTGAACTAGAAAGTTGACCATCTACAAGACATTAATTAGACCGGGAAAATGCTCTACGGCCATGAAACATGAACATTGCTCGTGAAGGACCAACGCGCCCTTGATGTCTTAAACGGAAGGTATTGCATACGATCTACGGTGTAGTGCGGATGGGAGAGGGAACGTGGAGCTGGCTAATGAACCTCAAATTTCATTAGTTACTGGGAGAACCTCCCATAGCATACACCACTAAAAACGGGCGACTACGGTGGGCTGGGCATGTCGTAAGAAAGTCGAACAACAGCCCAGTTAAAATTATTGTCGAAAACGAACCAACGGACATAAGAAGAAGAGGCGCACCACGAGCAGGGTGGATCGATCAAGTTGAAGGCGACCTACAGACTGCGAGGCTGTCAAAATGCAGCCATAGACAGAATAGAATGGAGAGAACTTCTGAATACAGCACAGGCAACCCCGATCTTGATTGATAATGTATGCAAAGGCTGTCACCACAAATTCAATGCTAGCTAAAGCATCGTCAGATGGATTCGTCTGCGAGGAGGATTCCGACCTTTTAGGGCCAGTAAGTAACAAAACAGGACACTGAATCAGAATAAACGGGCCAAAAGACAGTGAGGTTTTTACGAATTGCGAAAAATGTATCCTCACGGAATGATGTACGAGAAGATCCCTAGTAGCACACTTGTTGCCCTTCGGTTGAGATAACATAAATATGACTTGCTAAGACCATAGTGTGCTACTTGGATTGATTATGGGCTGCTTCCCGGACAAAATTTCTTTGAAGCCACTGATCGAGGTAATGTCCCTAGCCAGTTCCAACTCGTTTTTTTTTTTCGATAAACTCGCAAGAAAGCTCATGATCTGGTAAATCCTCAAGCCAACGGCAGCATGCAGGTTCACAAACATGAAAAATTTAAAACGGCTACAGAACAGCCTGGAGTGACTAGTAAAGGAAGTGGTTCAAATCCCTCTGTTGATGCCGGATTCGGTGCCCGATGTGATTGAAGATCTTCAGAAGCTTTTTGGCCACCCAGAGAAGCTTTTGCAAAGTTTGGTGGTGAAGAATCGCAAAGCACAGACCCCACGGAGTTTGTCAGTTTTTTTTTTTTTTTTTTTTTAGACGGGATGGAAAATCTGCAACCAGACTCCTGAAGAACTCAAGGTGTGGGGATGAGGGTGCCAACTCCTCGACCCACTAAAAACCCACCCGTGCCTTAAGCCTTTCTCCCTCCCCGGAACCACCTTTCGGTATTACTTCAGGGAGGGGGCTTTTGTGCTAAATAAGCACCCACTATGTCTAACTACTTAGGTCTTTAGTAGTTAGCTTCGCCGACCTGACGCTGATTCGATCGAGATGCTCCTGGATCCAAGCAGGGTTCGGGACGTCTGGTTACCAAACAGGTCTGGTGGGTCTCAAACGGATACGCCTCCGAAAGCGAAAAAACCATGTGTTGTGTGCAAGCGGAACGGCCACAAGATTCGATTCTACGACGACTTTGTAGAGCATCCGTGAACGTTTGAGAAGCGTCGAAAAGTGGAAGTTTTATCAACAATGCCTCAACGACCACGGTAAAACGTAGTGCACGTTCTGAGGTAGCTGTAACGTGCCAATCTGCTCGTAAAGCCATCACGCTCTACTGCACAGGACATAAGTAAGCATTCAGGCGTCCTTTGTCTAGAACAACGCTCACTTGCGATCGGCGATCTTCCGCATTACCCTTTACTTCGGCGATACAGCCGTAGAAACGCCAGCCTTTCTTGACAAAGAATTGTATTTGATATCTGAACTCCTGGGAGCCTGCGATGTTCCAGAACCACTGATAATAGCTTGGACGGTAAATGTGTAACGGCACGAAGAAGCATAACAAAAAATATACCTCCTAATCTCCACAAGAGGAGCGATCGACCGATATCAGCTGAAAGAAGCATGTACGGTGAAGGAACTAGTCCTGCCGAAAGAGCAATCACTTCGAAGAGGTGGTGATCCAGTATGCGCACCTCAAAGAACTACCAGTTTCCGATTGTAACCCGGCAGTTCCCCGAATCTTAATCGGTCTCGACGAAAGTGGGGAAAACACGAGAACCCATAGCGGTACGGTCTCCTTCTGGGGTGATCCATAAACGGTTCCCTTCTGGGGTTATCCGTATACAGTCCATCGCTCTATTGAGCCGGTTAGTAACCAAGAGCTACACGATATGCTGAGAAGGCAGTATACTATGGAGGAAACGTGTACGCAAACCGAAGTACTCGCAGAAATAGAAGCCATCGTGCTCGCTCGTAGCATTCTCTAGCGGACGACTAGGCACTTAGGAGATCGTTTCGAATCGGGTCTGCTGTAGAAAGGCGATGACGACAGCCTTCCAATGACCCTGAAGCGGATAATGGCACTTGAACGAAGCCAAGAATCATCGGCTCCAAACAGCTGAACAGGAACAGATGCCAACAGAAGGGAAATGCACACAAGGCGACGGAAGCAGATTTATGCGCCTGGTGCAGGATGCGGTAGCAAATAAGAACTCTAAACTCGAACCTAACGGGTGATCAATAAAAAATGAGATTTTTTCAGTCATATAGTAAGATCTAGTAGATCTTTTTCTGCTCAAGATACTTCAGCGTCTCCTTGGGTAAGGGGAAGACGCTTTTTCCGTCCAGAAGACGTACTTCCCATCCGCGTAATGCTCCTTTAAGAACGGCAGAAGAATTTACTCTAGACATTCCCCCTGGTACACTTGTTGATTGATGGCCAGACCGCTCGGCTTGAACCACGGCTTTGAAATCCCTCTGTCCGATATGGCGATGTACAGAATAATGTTTTTCAAATTTATGCTTAAACTTAAATTTTACTTCGGGGGGCATGGCCGACTTGTCGATGGAGTAGTGGCTGTCATTTTCTGGAATTTGGGTCTTCGTGAGCAGAAAGTAACCTTCCTCTTCCAGCACGAGCGACGTTCCGTGATAGTTCTTCGTCATACATCGGCACTGCGATTTCACGGTCGCTATCTGCTCGTCTGTACACATCGGGCATGTCGTAAGAATGTCGGACGACAGCCCTGTGAAAATGGTTCTCGAAAACGAACCGACAGGTACAAGAAGAAGAGGCGCGCAACGAGAAAGGTGGATCGATCAAGTAGAAGGCGACCTGCGGGACCCTCCGCAAACAGCGAGGCTGGCGAGTGACGCCGGCCTTAGTCTGATTGGTAAGGTAATTATCTGCTTGTCCGTGTACTCGTTAGACCGAGCTTTCTTCCGACAGAAGATGTTCTCCATCTTGAGGGTTCGGTGAATCAAGGTATTGTCGAACAGCTTTTTCAACGCTTCCTTCTTCTTCTTTGTCATTATCTTCGTCGGACGGCCGCTACCGGCCTTCCGCTCCACGTTCAGGGATGCCAGGATCCGGTAAACTGTACTAAGCGGAAGAAAAGCGAAGACGACCGACCACGTGAACGCAAGGAAGGTGAAGGATTACTTCAAGCGCGATCAGAACCATTCGATTCGGGACGTCTAGTTCGTCCAGCAGACAATGAAGCGGGCCGGACTCCATGTCTTCAAGGTAAGGAAGACACCGAACCGAACTGATAAACAAAATCCTGCGCCAGGGAGCTGTACCACGAGTGGTTGGTGCTACCGAAATGCATTGTAATGGACGACGAGACGTACACTAAAGCGGACAACAGCAGATTACCGACCAGGAGTTTTTAGTTGGCAAGTCCAACCTGTATTTTCCGGAGAAGTTCCGGAAAAAGAAGGTCGACCAATTAACCATACTTGGTATGGCAGACGATCTGTGGGTGTGGCAAATTCAGCAAGCCGTACATAACGACCGGCGCCATCAACGGGCAAATATATAAAGAAAAATGCCTCCAGAAGCGGCTGCTGCCCTTCTTCCGGCCCCACGAAAATGCCATTAGGCGAAATCGGTGAAGAAGTAATGCAAAACCAACTTCACCCAATAGAAAAATACAGGGCGATTATTAGGGGCAAGCTCCAGAAAACAGGGACAGTCTTCAAAAACGACAAGGACTTGAAGAAAGAGTGGATGAAAGTGTGTAAGAAAGATGGCGTAAGTGTTGCACAGGATTTCATGGCTAGCGTTAAATTCAAGGGGTAGGCATTAAGCCTAGAAGAGGAGGATGAATAAATAAAATTTGTAAAAACAAAGCTAATAGGTGTTTATTTATTTATATTATAGAGTTTCAAAAATATCCGAATTAAGATAATTTATTGGTGATCATTTTCGAGTACAGTCTTTACTATCTGGTAATTAAAATAGTAATTGCCTATTTTAGAAGATGCAAAGAAAAGTTTCACATCGTTTGATGCATATAACTACCTAGAAAATTTGACGAAGCATGAATGAGGACGCTTCCATTTTCTAAATTTTCTAATTTATATGGGAGATACGTAGCCGAAGGATCTCATCAAACATAAAAATGTAACTACCGTGTTCGAAGTTAAAAATAGTAAGCAACCCGTAGTAATTTTTAATTTTTGAAGCCGGCGGACAATTATGCCGTAAGCTTTCCAATACGTCAAGATATAACATTGCTACGCTTTCTCAATATAGAGTGTGGTAGCAAATTGTGGCATCTAGTTAGGATTATGCCACCTAGGGTTTCCCATACTGATTTCCATAAAAACTACGAACGTCAAATCTTTGATGTAGAAGGAGATGTTCGCTCATCACCATGAGGCACTAAGAGTGTACAGTAATGTTTGCTAAAACGAAAGATATGAAGAAAAAGTGTCGAAAGTTCTGTCAGTGCACAATAGGTTGAAAATAGAATAGAAGTATTAAATACGCATTAAAAATAAACAGAGTGCATACAGACTACCGCTAGAAACTATCACAAGCTATAAGTGGTACATGAGCACGATCCAACACGTTACTTTTGCCTGTTGAGGTGACGGATTCGTCCGTGCCTTGACCTACCCCGCAGTGGGATGTTAGGCAAAGGTAACGTCATTGGTTCGAGTACTACTTTACCCATGCCCTTTCGCTCAATTTTCAATACTTCTATTCTATTCCAACCTACCGTAGACTGACGGAACTTTCAACACTTTCTCTTCATATCTTTCATTCTAGCAAACATTACTGTCCACTCTTGGTGCCTCATGGTGATGAGCGAACATCTCCTTCTACATCATAATCGTTACTCCACGCATGGAGAATACAAAACATAACAATTACAGTGTGTCAAATCTTTTACAAATTTTCCAAAATGTTGTCCGAAACTCAAAATGAAATTAAAAACAGTGGTGATAAAAAATTGTCATGATGATGTAAGTAATCAAAAAGAAGCAACTTGCGAATTTATGTGAGTGTAGCAGATTTTGACGTTTTGTTTCCACCAGTTTTCCACGCTCATTCAGATTTTCCCAGAATTGAGTAGAGTTAATCCAAAATCATAAAAATTGGAACTACTTAAAATTGGGTAACCGTGTCTAAGCCTAAATTTGGGTAAACCTACGATTTATTTGATTTTGGGTTAGGTCTACTCATTATCATAAAAAGTCCCTTTTAGTACACTGTTTGTACAATGGACAGATATTTGGTATAGTCCGGCAGACTACAGTTTATAAACACGTCTCTCAGTCAAGTACAAATATTCGTCCATTCTAGAAACAGGAGACTTACAGCTTAAGAATTGAACCAGAATTAAGAAGAACTAAGAAACTTTTACCCACTTTCATAATTGTTTTATGAAAATATGTAAAAGTTACTCAATTTTGGGTAAATCTGAATGAGCGTGTATGACTGCAAAAGTGACAGAAGAAAAAAAACACCACTCTAAGAGCGTTTAATACGAAGAACTACTCAAAAACCTTAAAACTAATCTCTAGAACACAATCTAAACCAAGTCCTTACCTGGACGCCAACGATGACGACGGGATGCCGGTGAGTGTGCTGTTGGCAGTGGACGATGCCATCTTCGTTTTAAGGTCGGGAAAGGTCTCGATAACCAGATCGCGGAATTCCAACAGAGCGCCGACTTCATTCTGCAATTCCTACATTTTTGTTGTTATTGTTGTTGTTGTTGCCATCGCACAGGAGAAGGGAACAGAAAAGAGAGAGAGAGAGAGAGAGAGAAAAATAATGGTGATTAGTATTGTTGTCGATGCGTTGTTATTTCAAGGTTGTCTAAATAATTGCAATTTTGGCCACGAAAACAAATAAAAAACGGAAAATCCGCTGAAGCAGATGGCCCACAGCCGATATGGCGGCTAAGTGGGGAACAACAGAACGAAACAACCGTTCCATTCATTTTCGCACTTAACGGTACCACCGATGAGAGGTTGAATATACATGAGATTGGGTTGTTTCGTCTGCCCGGGGTCAAGATGATGACCGACGAAGACGACGACGACGACGACGGCAACGGGTTCTGCAGCAGTCCGTCGTCTTCGGCTCAACCCGCTGGAAAAACAACCATGAAATATGCGAACCGCTCAATCAAGATTCAACGAGTAATTAACAACTTGAAATGCGTTGCTCGAAAAAGCGATTAGGGAGGTATTCAATTGGCGAGAATTTATTCTTAGAGGTAGATGTCTTCCCATAAAATAAGAACAAATAAAGCCATAACTAAGCAGCCTACGGAAAATATGGAAATTAGGATGGTTTTTGAGTGACCGTTGCCCATAGTTAGCGCTGCGATTCGCGGCTGATAAAACACGGTGAAAAATGCTGTGGCCTGATCTATGGGTAACTTGAAGCTAAATCGGGGATTTTATAGCGAAGGTGGGGAGTCCATTAGTGGAAATGGCATTGGAATGTTTCTATTTAGCAATTTATTGGATTGGACTACTGTTTTTTTTTCTTGCTTAAATGGTCATAAACTGAATAAGCATCAGTTGCGTAACGACTCGTATTTTGCGTATGTGTCACAGGTTAAATGTGGGTTTGGATTGGACTTCGACTTAAAGCTATGTCCATTTAGAATCCGGAATAATATAATCATCTGTATCTCGGTAACGGATTGACGTACAAGTAAGTTTAATACATCAAAACAAAGGTAATTCACTGTACTTTAAGGAAAAAATATCAATACTTATTATTTCTCTTCGTTTCTAATGAAAAATTCGCACCTTTTTCTTTATTCCTCCCATCAAACGATGCACACCTCCGGAGTCAACTTCCTTGGCACATTTGTTCCACATTTTGGTCATCTGAGTCGCGTCCCGAGCCGTTTTTCCACTTTTCTTAAGCTTCCGCTTCATTATTGCCCAAAATCTCTCGATCGGCCGGAACTGCGGGCATTTATGTTTTTATCGATGAAATCTACGTTATTATTGCGGTACCACTGGATGACTTCCCGGCTGTAGTGGCAACTCGTCAGATCTGGCCAAAACTTCACGAGACATTTATGGGCTTTCATGAAAGGTAGTACGCGGTTTCTGAGGCAAATTTGTCCATAAAAGCCAACTTAAACTTCGCAGGATCATCTCCGTCGCCATGTTGAATTTTTGGCTAGGAAGCTGCCGAAATCCATTTTGCCGTAGGTTTTAACGTCGATGAGTAGGCATCCTTGGTACTTCGTCAAAACCTGCTGGTACAATTTCCGAGCTCGAGTTTTGGTGACGAAACTTTGCTTCAACGTTCTGTTTGGTTGCTTGCTGGCTCGATAAGCACGACATCCTGCTCGCAAACAAATTCTTTCGAACGATACTGCGAGCAGCAGCGTATTTTTGTGCGATTTCATTATCTGATAGTCCAGGGTTTGCTCTGACGGTTCTCAACACCTTCTGGTTCGGCTTGCCGTCATATGTTCCACTACGACGCTTACCTTTAGGCACTCGATCCACGCTCTTTCGCTCCCGGAAACGTTTGAGCACATCATACACGGTTGATTTGACGATTTTCAACGTTTTTGCGATTGTTTTAAAAGAAATCTTGTAGCGGTCCCGTGCCGCTGCAACACAATACAAGATTCGGGATTCTTACTGGACAGAACTTTAATTCCGATCCAAATCAAATCGAAATACAATTGGATTTGGATTGAATTTGGATTGGATTTGGATTGGTTGGATTGGATTTGGATTGGATTTGGATTGGTTTGGATTGGATTTGGATTGGTTTGGATTGGTTGGATTGGATTTGGATTGGATTTGGATTGGATTTGGATTGGTTGGATTGAATTTGGATTGGATTTGGATTGGATTTGGATTGGATTTGGATTGGATTTGGATTGGTTGGATTGGATTTGGATTGGATTTGGATTGGATTTGGATTGGATTTGGATTGGTTGGATTGGATTTGGATTGGTTTGGATTGGTTTGGATTGGATTTGGATTGGTTGGATTGGATTTGGATTGGATTTGGATTGGATTTGGATTGGATTGGATTTGGATTGGATTTGAATTGGATTTGGATTGGATTTGGATTGGATTTGGATTGGATTTGGATTGGATTTGTATTGGATTTGGATTGGATTTGGATTGGCTTTCGATTGGTTTTGAATTGGATTTGGATTGGGTTTGGATTGGTTTTGGATTTGGATAGGATTTGGATAGGATTTGGATTGGATTTGGATTGGATCTGGATTGGATTTGGATTGGATTTGGATTGGATTTGGATTGGATTTGGATTGGATTTGGATTGGTTGGATTGGATTTGGATTGGTTTGGATTGGATTTGGATTGGATTTGGATTGGATTTGGATTGGATTTGGATTGGATTTGGATTGGATTTGGATTGGATTTGGATTGGATTTGGATTGGATTTGGATTGGATTTGGATTGGATTTGGATTGGATTTGGATTGGATTTGGATTGGATTTGGAATGGATTTGGATTGGTTTGGATTGGATTTGGATTGGATTTGGATTGGTTGGATTGGATTTGGATTGGATTTGGATTGGATTTGGATTGGATTTGGATTGGATTTGGATTGGATTTGGATTGGTTGGATTGGATTTGAATTGGATTTGGATTGGATTTGGATTGGATTTGGATTGGATTTCGATTGGCTTTAGATTGGATTTGGATTGGATTTGGATTGGTTTTGGATTTGGATAGGATTTGGATTGGATTTGGATTGGATTGGATTGGATTTGGATTGGATTTGAATTGGATTTTGATTTGGATTGGATTTAGATTAGATTTGGATTGGGTTTGGATTGGATTTGGAATGGATTTAGGATTTGAATGTGGATGTGATTTTTTTGGATCTGCTTTGTTTTTTTTTTCTAATACGCCATCACTAATAAAATCCGGTCGTGACTATCTATCTGCAACTTAAATTTTACCGAAATCCGTTGAATCAGATTTCCAAACGTTTAGTTATTGAGAGTTCGGTAAAATTTTACAGATTTCTTTAAAAAAATCTGAGTGGTTATGTTTTTAAAACTTGGATTTAAACTAGTTTTAAAATTTCACGAATTTTGAGCCTCAATAGCCTGAAATATTTGAACCATTGGCTGCAATATACACTGAGAAGAAAAAAAATAAAAAAATTGATATTTGAATTGCAAGTGCCTCCGACGTAGGAATTTTAAGATTTTTTTCTGGAATATTTTCAAGCAATAATAAAATAGACAAAATCTTTGCAATGAAGAAATGCTACGAAAGAAAAAAAATCGGAGGAAAATACAAGCGAAGGATTTGAGAATTTTGATTGACAAGAACTTTGAAAATCAAATTATATTGGAAGAATGCACCTTTTATTGCTACAACACTTAGTTATGCAAAAATATTCCAAAATCTGTCTTATTCAATGTTTTTCTCTCCTTGAAACACTTCTGATACGACGGAGTACATACTTTGAACGTCACCGCGTCTAAAAAAAACTAGCATGTGGCAACATTGCAAATGAGCCGTATCATAGTTTCACTTGCTTCTCCCACAATTTTAATTAATAGAGAGCGAAAACCTTCACTCGCAGGGCAATTAGTTGCCATAATTTGAAGTTGAAGTATAATAATGGTATAATAATAAGTTGAAGTATAATAATAAAGGATCTTTTCACGTTATTCATAACTGGACCTAATATCTGCATCACGGAGGTTGAACGGTCTGAAGAGTTCTATTTTAAACCAACTAAAATCACGATTGAAGGATTTGGTGAAACCTGAGTCTCTAAAAGCATTTCGTGCCTTCTATAGCTTTCCAAGTTCAGTTTGTACCAACCGGGGGAGACTTGGTCCTATACCCAATGATTTCGCAATGTTTTGTGCTATAATGAGCGGAATATTAGAATTTAACATAACTCAATGACGATGTCTTCAACATTTGGCCACTTGATACCACTTGGCTTCTTAGATGCTAAGAAGCGGATAGGAAGATTCGATGAGCTACCTTCCTCCAATATCGAAAGCCGGAAAGGCGACAGAGGCGGCAAAAAGTGTGACCAGCAGTTTCAAGCGAAACCCCAACTTCTCGTCATCTTCAACTATGCCTGGACCTAAAAAAATGGGCCATACTATCGACTCATACGAAGGTAATCACCCCAAACCACTGCAATAAACAAATCAAGGCGTCCAAAATACAACCCCGGAAGCTGTACACGACGATGCTGGCGTAGATCGGTTGGATTCGACGATGAAACCTACGTCAAAGCAGACTTCATACAGTTCTTGGCAAGAGTTTTAAACTATAATAGGAAAAAGGGAAGGCGATAGACTTGTATAAGCATCTGAAACTGTCGAGGTTCGCAAAGGGATATCATGACTGACCGGCTCTCTATACCTATGGCTTAAAAATTGACATTTTCACTGCAACCTGAACCGTCAGCCAGGAAATTTACGTGAACTATATGATTTTTCCGTACTGTATGTTTGTATTTGAGAAGCTACACTTTAGATGAAATTGAGTCGAATTCAATTCCAATTTGTGTTTATGTGCGTATGTGTGCATTCAATATTACACCCATTGGTGCCCATTGAAAACCGCTTTAATCCGGGAGCTAGAAAATGAAAGCTCTATTCAGCAACATCCAGCAACCTTTTTCAGATTGGCTGGCCCATTCCGACCGCATTTAGTATTATTTGAGAGTTTTTTTTGGAATATATTTATAATCAGATTGATCTCACCAACGGCTGCTTCGGATAAGGCACTAGCTAGCTCAGTCGTAAAAATTGAAAACAAAACAATTCTGATTCGTAATTAAATGCTTCCTCTTGCGACGAAATCGATGCAATTATACATAAATACAATATACGTGGCTAAGCCGCCCATTGGTTATGAAACCAGCGTAACAACAATAGGCCCACTACGGGGTGAGTGTGCACCTGAAATTATTTGCAATCCTTCTGACTAAAAAATGGCTGTTTTCTTGATTGCACTGGACTAATTTTTATTTACGACTGAGATTTGAGTTCATTCAAAAGTATTCTGAAAATCATAAATTTAAATCATTAAACCTGCGAAAAATAGACTGCAGACTTAATGTTATGATTCTCAAGCCTTACACGACCGTTGATTCATTGCACATCATTAAATCAAACTTCTATCAAAGGCGATTTCACACTTCGTTATAAGTTTGTCCATTGTCCATTTTTTAGAAATACGTCTGAGTGCAACGATATTTGAAAGCCGACCACGTTTTGTTCAAACCATTCATCCTTTGTTGCCTATCGAAGGCAACTCAGGCAGCGCCATTTTAAACATTAACATATATTTTAATCTCTATTATCCAACAAACGGAACAGTTGGGGCTGCACAGTAAGCATAGAAGCTGATCAATGGCTGATTAGAGATAAATAAGGCTGATTAGTAGTACAGCAGTGATTATCCTTCCCATGAATCTACGTCAACGAGGACTCTGTTTGAAACACTGGAATAGCTTGTTTAAAATCAGATAAACACTGAATTCCTTGATTTTTCCCACGGCTAAACACACGAAGCTATTTATCATAAATTCGGCTTTGATCAAATTGTCTTGGTATTTTCGAAGTATTCGTAGTAAGCACATTCAGAGTACCTCAGGAAGCGCCATTTTTAATATGGTTTTTGACACTGTCCGATAATCGTAGTGATTTTGTAGTCGTCACATTTCAAATGAAACGCAGAGAATCAGCAGTTAAATTCCTAAAATAGAATCCAAGAACTCCGCTCCGCTCTGCATAACCTGTCCAGAGAATCACATCCTGTTCCAATGTCAAATATTTTCCAATATGTCCTGAAGAATTTCATCAGCAACGAAAGCTGGTATCACAGAAACGTTTATGCTGGTATTGCTTCCGATCTGGTCATAAAAGTAGTTGAAGTAACTTGATTATGACTTAGCAAGTCATATGTATGTTATATCAACTAAATGGCAACAATTGTTCTCCTAGCGGAACCTGTCATCAGAAACACCATACCGTACTACACGAAGCAGTCATCATGAACAGCTGCATTACGAAGAAACTTGCAAACAATCTCAATCCCCGTCGTGCGAAAGTAGACATCGCCGTTCCAAGTTCCATGTTTTCATATTCTAGCCGACTTGGAGAACTACACCACGAACTGGATACTGGTAGTGAGATTTCCTTCAGTGATGAACCTATATTCATCGAGACAGTTTTTGAATGGACTGTGCAAATCCTAGTTCGTATCACCTTACCACTGTGGACTGTAATCTGGAACAAGCCCTCCAGAAGTTGTGGGCGCTGTAAGCCGTGGAACCCTCTTGAAAGCTGAAGAAAATCTGTGATGAATTGTATACCACTACCACGTCGGGTTGAGATTTCGTTTCGTTGCCATTCACTCGCGAACTCCTCGTCATACTCGGTGATTCACGTTCAACCACTTATTTACAGAGATAAACGCATTTAAAGGTTTCCAGAGCCCATCTCATGGAAAATTTTGGTTCTGGGAAAATTTTTTGGAACGAAATCAGGATTCCAAGCGCCGCCTCCTCAATCTAGTAAAACCACTTGATAGAGATCCAAACACCAGAAAGACCTACTCATGGTTCATGGAAGAATACGAACAACTGAATCACATGCTTAAACTCGTGGATTCTGTAGATGAACGTCTGCCGCATTGCATCACATCATCCGGTGTTTGAAGAAACCAGCACCAACAACGAAGGTTCGAGTTGTTTTTGATGCGTCCAGCAAGACGTCATCTGGTTTCTCCGTAAACGAGCTGCAACTAGTTGGACCCGTCGTTCAAGAAGATCTACTGTCGATACACATCCGATTCCGCGTCCACCAAATTGCCTTCGTTGCCGATACAGAGAAAATGTATCGGGAAATCCTGCTCCACCGCCAATGTCGTCGGTACGAGCTCATCATCTGGCGTCCCAACAAACCAACAAATCGCTACTTACGAACTGCAAACTGTGACGTATGGTTTTGCATCAGTTCCATTCTTGGCAACCCGAACTCTACTGCAGATCGCGCAGGATATAGCCAAAACATACGCAGCCGCAGCCGCGGTAGCTCAAAAGGATTCCGCAATCTGCATACGCCAAGAAATGTCCGCCAGGCAGGCTTTCCAGTTAAGAAGTGGGCTTCAAACCCACCTGAAGTTCTAGCAGGCATTTCCGAAGAAGATCTATTCTTAGTACTTTACTATGATCTTCAGGACTACCAACCTGTCTACGATCGGACTGTAAATTTGAGCAACCACGTACTCAGCCATCAACTGGGTTCATCGTGAGTCATGAGCGTGTCGGAGCTAGCCGATCGATGTTCGAATCTTCGGGATGCTGGGTGTTTGAGAGGACTGGGTCAACTAAAGGTGATCTCGTTAAACGAGGAAGAAATCAGTTTAGTGTTATTGTAACCAAAATAAATGTTTTATGTGTAAAGTGAAGTTTTTAAACTGCCTGCTGCGTGGATGACCAAAGGATAGGGCCACATAACCCAAAGGCGAAATCGGACGACAACCCTAAGGCTATCAAGCTCGCGGCGGTAGTTGAGGTAGGCTACCGAGCGGTATTTGGGCTCTTGAACGTACACAATCCAATTCCACTCTTGAACTCATCCGGGACGTCAAGGTTCACCTGTCATTACCAAACCGTATTCTAACTGAAAGGAAGGTGATGTCGTATGTGGCATGCATCTTTAGCCAACGCTACTTCGGTCCACTTCTTTTCTGATGCCTCACAGAGAGCCTACGGAGCTTTCTGCTACGATTGCTCAGAATCCACCGGAGCTGTTCATGTCTAGTTGTTAACATTCAAGTGCACGGTAGCCCCGTTGGCCATACCTCAAACTATCGCCCGTCTAGAGTTGTGTGGCGCAGTATTGGCATCAAACCTTTAAAAAAACGTCGTTCAATCCATTTCAAAATCCGCTGAAGTCTTCTGTTGTACAGACTCTTCCACTGTTTTACACTGATTGGAGTCCTCACCGTCCCGATGGGAAACGTTCGTAGTCAATCGAGTAGCGTTGATCGAAGAAACAACCGAGAAACACGTTCCAGGAACTTCCAATCCAGCAGATCCTCTAACCCATGGAGTCAATCCGGTCGACATCAAGCAACATTCGCTTTGGTGGAATGGTCCGAAGTGGGAAGCAAAAACTACCACAGCCATGATAGCTACCATTGACTTGAAGTTCTCCAGTAACCTTCGCGAATCCATTGCGTATTGGATGCGATATCTCTCGGCTCTGATGGCAATTTCTATAAAAAATACCAAACACTTTGAATCCTTGATCACTACCGACTTGCGTGAAGCGCGGACTTCGTTCTTTGCCGACTTGCTCAGCGTGGATCGTTTCCAGAAGTAATGTCAAATCTTCTCTTCGAAAAATACGTTCCTCTATCCTCACCATTGAAATGGTTGGAACCGAAGGTCGGTAAGGAAGGTGTGATTAAAGTTGGTAGGAGATTCGGCAACGCTGCCGTGTCTGAAGATGTGAAGTTGATGGGCTGTTGGAAGAAGCCGTGATTTTTTCTAAGTACTGCCATCTTCCTGCCACCTGGTTGTCGGCCCACCGGTCAGTATTCAATATACACTAGTTGCCTATGTACTGTGATAATTTGACTGCTATGGCGAGAACAGTGAAACAACCTCGATCTATACTTTGTTCGTACCATTTCGTGTCGGCCGGATACCATCGCCACTTCTGATAATTCTGGAGAAGGGAAAGCTCATCGAGCGGAACCCTGGTTCCGACTGTCCTACCATTTTAAGCCACCGAAGGATTCAATAGAAGCTCAAACGGAAGACGGGAGGCAATGTGGCCACTTCTTTCCGTGCGTTTAGACCGGCCAAACGGTCAAGAAGTATTTGACCAAATTGGATATCCACATGCAGAAGCGTCAGTCTAAGCCAGCCATGTCGAAGTACCAAGCGGAAACCCAGAATCAACGGCTGAAGATTCTGGTCAAAGAGATCTATCCGGCGAAGCGGAACGTGCGGAAATCATGCCAACACAACCAACGTGCCCTAGCAAAGCCCAATCGAGAAGTTCTGAGCCAACTTGAAGAGGAGAGTATATTCAAATAATTTCGTGGCCAAAACAAGGGATGATTTGATTAAAAAGGCGACCAAGGAACTGAATAATAGGAATACAAGCTTCTTTTTTCACCTATGGCCATGTTATAAAAAAATAGTTTTTAATTTCTCAATGAATAAAATGTTATTTGGTGTGTGCAAATATCTGCTTCCTTTCATGTTTACCATGCATCCGAAAATAGTCGCATTTTTATAATGCACACATTCCTAAAAGGTGTTCTGATCAAAATTTGGTTAAACAGTAATGTGTGTGAGTCGATCAAAGTTTTTATTATTAAGTCAAATTCTTTTATTTTTTCAAGTTCAGCTAATACAGAATACAGGAAAAATATTCAGCTAAGCTTACCTTATACCGAATGCGAATTGCCGGGTCTTTCGTTTAACACCTGCCATAAGATTTTGTACAGTCTCCTTGTTCACTTTATTTGCCAAAGAACGCCAGTTTGCCTTGAACTGTTTCTCGCTCACAACTTCTTTTTGAGTCTTCTTAAGGTTCCGCTATACGATGGCCCGATATTGTTCGATTGGGTGGAGCTCTGGCGTGTTGGGAGAGTTCTTGTCCTTGGGCACCACTTGAACTTTGTTGGCAGCATACCCTTCCATGGCCTTTTTTCCGTAATGGCAAGATGCCAAATCCGGCCAAAATAGAATGAAACAATTGTGTCGCTTCAGGAAAGGTAGTAGACATTTTTGTAGGCACTCGCTTGGATCAATTTTCTGGTTGACGGTTCCGGTCGCAATGTAAACGTTGCTCTTCAAGCCACGTGTACAGATGATCTGCCCCACTAGATATTTCTTCGCGAACTTTAATCTGTTTAACAGTTTAATCTGCTTAAAATATATGTCATCTGTATATGTGTAGAATTCCTGTCCAGAAAGCTGTTTAAAAGCTGCCTAGACGTAAGTTTCATCGTCCTGTACCACGCAATCAAACTTCGTCAGCACCGTCGTGTACAACTTTCGCGATCGTGCTTTGGCCGACGTGTTTTGTTAATCGTCGCGATTTGGATTCACCACTTTCTTGTAAGTCGACGGTCCAGCTCGTTCCACGGTTGAAGGCGCCACTCCAACCTTTTTTGCGACATCTCGGACGGAGAGGTTAGGGTTCCGCTCGGAACAGCGGGCAACTGTTTTTGTCGTCGCTGTAGCCTCCGACTTTCCTGGCTGTCGACAAACGTTCACCGAACACTTTTAATGCGTTGGTAACAGTTGATTTAGCCACATTCAACAATTTCGCAAACTTGGCGTGAGAGTAGTTTGGATTTCCGCCATGCAGGTACAAAATTTTGAAGCGTTGCTTCTCTTCCTTCGACGACATTTTGATAACTGAAGTGCTAAGCTCAAAATCAAAATAGAGGCATGATGCTACACGCACACATCTTCAAAATAAGAGGTGTGCAAAAATTGTTAATGCACGATGAAAGTTAATGCGTCAAGTTTAAGTCGACCAAATTTTAATCGAAACACCCTTTATTTAATGCTGATTTTATAACACTAATCTACTTTTATTCTTGCTGACCTAATTGTTATTGCTCCTGAGTTAGGAAAACTAGTAAGATTTAATTGAAGACAAATGAACATGAAAACGATAAGTAATGTTTAAATCATCTTACTTCAAACAATAAAACAATATTATCAAATATAATGACATTGTGAATCATGATAAAGTAATGAGAGCAGATTTGGTAAAATGTCCATTTGCAAACTGGAATTGAAAAATACATTCAGTACTAAGTGCAAAAGCTTACCACAGATTCCGTTGTATTCAAGACACTAGATACTTCCAAATACTGTTATACTGCAATGATGAAAAACAAATGGAGCCATGTCATAATGGTACAGGCTCTTGAGATAAATGGTTTTGGAATGCAAATATGATGCAAAACATTCTGCAATAAGGTCTGTATCTACATTAATCCGGAAACCTTCAAATCATTGTAACTTTTGAAATATTGCACGTAGGAATGAAAAATTTCACTGTGGTATAAGTGAGAGTCTATGATGAAAAAGACTACAATTGATGTTTACATTTCATGTTTAGTATTCAAGATAACGACGAAAGAAAAACAAGTGCGCGAGCGAATTTTGTACGGGTGTACGGCAAATCCTGACTTGTCAATACGGGACCTTGCAAAAACATTGGACTTGCCTAAATCCACTGTTCACGATGTGCTCAAGTCATTTTCGGAACGTTTGACGGTGGAGAAGAAACCGAGAAGTGACGAAAACATTGGACACGCTGATCCTGTCATGGACCGAAAGGGGAAAAGGATGTTAACGAAAAACCCGCAATCTCTACATTCGAACGGTGGCTCGTAAATAGGGATGTCACCTGGTTTTGTCCAAAATTCAAAACAACGTTTGAGACTTAAGTCGTATAAGTAAAAACAGTTCCAAATCGCAACGACAAACAGAACTTGGCAGCAAAATCACGGGCTCGACGTTTGTACTGCGAATATTTGACGAAGTTTTCATGCGTTGTTATGGACGATGAAACTTATGTCCTGGAGGATTTCAAGCAGCTTCCAGGGCTGGCTTTCTATTCTGCTATGGCCAGAAATGCTACAGCTGAGCATTTCAGAACGAAGAAGGCATCGAAATTTCCCAAAAAGCAATTTGCACGTGCGGCAAAAAGAGAAATCTTTCGTCACTACAGGCACAATCAACAAGGAGATCTATCAGAAAGAGTGTCTGCAGAAGCGATTACTACCCTTCAGCAAAAGTCACAAAGAAAAATTTTTGTTCTGGCCCGATTTGGCATCATGCCACAAGCAAATCAAGTGAACATTGTACCAAAAACCTCAAACCCGCCGAATTGCCCAGAGCTACGACAAATCGAGAGATATTGGGCTCTGATGAAGCGGAAGCTTTCTGGAAAGAAGCAAAGAATCAAAGACATCAAACACTTCCAGCAAATTTGGACAAAAACGGCTTTTACGATTTCCAAAGAGTCTGTACAAACCCTAATGGACGGAGTTAGGTGCAAAGTTCGAAAATTGGATGCAAATACCGAATAACTATGTTTTGTCTTCACGAACTGTTAAAACCCATCCCATGAATCTGAAATAAACAACTACGACGGAAACATAATGCGAAATTTATGTTTTATTCATGTTTTGAGGTGTCCGGATTATTGCGGATACAGACCTTAATTTATATGAGACTGGAAAATTATACGATATGATGTACAGGTCGCACCCCCTCACTGCGCTATTGTCAAAATGACAACATTGCCCAGTTGTCTCCATGTTTCTTTTTTGTGATCATATGAGGCGTGTGGTAGGATCTTGTGAGGACCAGAAGTCGGTCGCAACCCTCCTTCGAAGTTGTCAACTCACCATAAGAAGCCCAGAATAGGATTTCGCCATGGGCATTCAACTTTTAAGAGCTACAAATTTAATTCGTTCAAACAAAGCTGAAGGCGGCTCCACTGGAGTTGCTCTTCTAGACTTCGGAAAAGCATTCGACAGCGTTAACTGATAGAACTTTGCAAGTAAATTATCAGAATTTTGAATCAGATCAATAACCTGTTAGAGCTGGTCCTCAGGATATCACATTTCCTCTTCAGATCTCCCCGATTAACATCAAGGCAGGAAATCAAGTAATTATTATATAAAGTTCAACTTCATTGGTCAAATAAATTAAAATATCTTCGATTGATCAAAAATTAACTTTTAAAGATCATTTTGAGTGCATTCAAATCAAATGTAATAAATATATAAAATGTTTGTATCCTCAACCGAAAATCCAAACTTTGTTTGAAGAACAAACTTCTAATATTCAAACAAATTTTTAAACCGACCATGCTTCATGTTGTGCCAATATGGTCTAGTTATTGTGCTATTGAAAAAAAAACACTTCAAAGGATTAAGAACAAAGTTCTGAAAATTATTTTGATGCTGCCACCCTAGCTCAGTACTACTGAGTTAAATATAATTTCGAACGTTGAGACTGTAGAAGAAATTTCCAACAAAATAATTGAGAATTTTAGACAAAAATCATTGCAATCTTCTATTTCAGGCAAAAAAAACCGTTAAAAATCTGAATAGACAAGGTAAAAATAATATCAACACAATTAGATACAAATCAAGGCATATAAGGTTTTAATGTTAATTACTTAACAGGAGCACCTAATGTAAAATTTAGAATAAATAAGGAGTTACAAAAACATCTCCTTCAGTTACTGAGGTCGCACAAGAGCTCACCAATTTATAGGCTTGACTTGGCATCATGCCAATATTCAGCACAGGTGCTGGAATATTATCTGACCAATTAGGTCAATTTTGTACCCAAGAACCTCAATCCACCAAAAACTCCAAATTTGAGTCCAATCGAAAAATATTGGGCTGTTGTGAAGCGGAATTATGCAAACATCCTGATACAGCCAAAACAGATTAAAAAATTAAGATAGCATGGGTCAATGTACCAAAACATGTATTAAGAAAGGGTCTTAAGAAAAAAGCAAGCAACTTCGGATTTGGAGCGCAAGTTAAATAAAGCAGACATGGCAAAACTTCGTAAAATGGTTTTTTGAACTCCGAAAATTAAAAGATTTTGGCAAATCCTTTTCTGTATTGCAATTTTAAAGTGGACAACCCCGTGGGCAGAATTAAAAAAGTCTTTATCTGGTTTCAAATAAGCTATATCAGTATTTCGATCCGATCCCTCGTTGGGGAAGATTCATGGAAAACGAAATCACTGATGTACTACTAATCAGCTTTAAAAATCTTTAATCAGCCATTATTCAGCTTCTGTGCTTACTGTTCAGCCCCAATTACTCCATTTGTTGTGTATTAGAAATTGAAACTTTGAAAACTCCAATCTTTCCAGACTCATTTTCCAATCAACTTAGCCATCGCACACTCAGCTCAGAGCTCACGTGGAAATTTCAATTACACTTCAAATAGAGAAGGTCCACAAGCGGTACCATTCGATTGCCTCCTCTGCTGCCCAGAAGTTCAACGATCTCTGCGAGATTAGCAGCACTCCCCATCAAGTCATGTGTTGCCAAAATCGGATCGAAATAAATCCACCACCTAAAACTGCAGCTTTCGGCTTGCGTAATGCAGCGCCCACCTACATGTCCGAACTCCGGAACGATTAGACGGAGAGCTTAACACGTTTCCCTAATGCCATCGCTTCCCGCTTGGCCCCGTTGGGCTGGCTAAAGTAAGGCTTCGAGAACTGTACCGAGCCGCGGACGACGACGACGACGACGCGGCAATGCAAAATAATAACACCACATTATCGCTCCTTGGTTGGTAACACACGGCTCTCGGCTTGGGGCTGCAAGCTCTGTGTTGCAGTGATGCAACGCCTGTCTGCCTCCTCTTTTCTGCTAATGCACTTAGCGGGCCCTGTCTGTTGGTTGGTCGTCGGGTGGGATTCGATTATCGATTTCCGCACGGTTTCCCCGGAAAACCAGCTCTCCCGTCGAGTCTTTGTTGACCGAAGAAGTTTGGTCGCCATTTGGTCTCTCTCTCTCTGTTTCTTGTGGGACTTCCGAGAGATGCGATGCTAGTGGGTGGGGGTGGCACTGCAAACAACGAGGTCAAGGAGAATCGATTTCAATGATTCGCTTGCTGGGGGGTGGGATGAGCTTAAAGTTCCTAAACTGTCTTCGTCCAGCGAAGGAACACAAACCTCCACGATGGCATGTGTCGTAGATCAATTGAAGATAGCGCTCGGAAAGATGCGTTTCGAAGACACCGTACCCATATATGACCGGCGACAATTGCGCGAAATTGAATTTTTGCAATCCACGCCATTCGAGTTTTGCTCGATTCTGATGGGAGCGGGTCGGTGGGTCTGCCCATATCTGGCAGACTTCAATTATGTTGTAACACTCTATAAATTAATCGTCTCGCGCACTGCAGTGCCTCATCGTCGTCGTGACTCATGCAGAATGTGCGGTTAGAAAGCGGTACAACGCCAGTCGGGTGGTGTGACTTCGCAATAGAAGAAGTGTAGGATGATGATGTTGGGCTAGTAGTTAGACTCATGTATGCATAAATTCGTGATTGCATTGATTTTCTCGTGTTCGACGTGTTCGGGTAGGAGACGACGGGGACGGGGACGGGGACGGAGACGAGACCGTCACCGCCGGAAGTTATGTTTAGGTGGTGCCTGGTGGTGGCGCGATAATATGGCTGCCCTAAAGGCAGGGGCGCTCGGGCGCGGCAGATATTATTATTATTGGGTAAGGCACGTGTTGCGCCGTCTTCGCTCGTCGAGGCTGCAGCAAATCCGACAAACAGTATGGCGAATGGATCACATGCAGGGACATTATAATGCAATTATTATTCGACGGTCGGAGAGGGGGCTGCGAAGCTCAGGGCCAACGAAATTTTCATTCGTTGGGTGTGGAACCAAGATGTGACGCATCGTTCCGTTCAGAATCAGAATTCTTAAAACTCATAAGAAGATCGGGTTTTCGAAAGCTTCAAATGTACTGCCGGAAATTTAAAAACATGATTGGACAAAATTAGAAAGCTTTCGGAGCAAATTGAGGACAGGTTGGGATGGATATGTTGACTTTGAAATTGTACCTAGTGCTAGACAAAGCAATACCGAGAAAGTTGTGTACATTTCAGTGCACTGAAACCGAAACATCCTTCAGAAAATTAGAATGAGTCAAAATAGAAGAGAAAATGAATTCAATCAAACTCACATTTTGTGAAGTTGTGGAGGTGCTCTCTTTCAGTCTCAAAATAAAGGGTGTTCGATCAAAATTTGGTCGACTTAAACTTGACGCATTTCCTTTCACCGTGCAATCGTCTGGTGTGGCAGGCCATCTGTACCTGTGGCTTGAAGAGCAACGTTTACATTTTGACTGGAACCGTGAACCAGGAAGTTTATCTGAGCGAGTGCCTACAAAAACGACACAATTGTTCCGTTCTAGTTTGGCCAGATTTCGCATCATGCTATTACGGAAAATAGGCCATGGAATGGTATGCTGCCAACGACGTTCAAGTGGTGCCCAAGGACAAGAACCCTCCTAACACGCCAGAGCTCCACCCAGTCGAACAATATTGGGCCAGCGCCAAGCGGAACCTTAAGAAGACTCAAAAAGCTGTTGTGAGCGAGAAACAGTTCAAGGCAAACTGGCGTGCTGCGGCGAATAAAGTGGACAAGGAGACTGTACAAAATCGTATGACAGGTGTTAAACGAAAGACCCGGCAATTCGCATTCGGAAAAAAGGAAGCTTAGCTGAATATTTCTCTTGTAATCTGTATTAACTGAACTTGAAAAAAAAAAGAATTTGACTTATTAATTAAAACTTTGATCGACTCACACACATTACTGTTTGACCAAATTTTGATCGGAACACCCTTTAGTAGCTGAAAATATAATTTTGACGTCAATTTCAAAATTCAATATGACAACAATCGATGTTAGATGAATATGTTGAAAAGGCAACAATATGGGTATTTGTAGAATAGGAATAGTGTGACGATGCGAATAATCGCTATTCGACGACAACTCGGATTTTGAAAAGGAGTACAGTTCTGGTTATATCAAGTGCTCAAGAAAACATTGAGCACATTTGTTTCGCGTGCTTAGAGGACGTGACTGGTTTAGAATTTGGCAAAACGTTAACGGAACTCTCCGTCATTTAGCGGAAAGAGGGTAAGATCTCCAGGTTAATTCAGGTTATTTCTATGACTTTATTGAATCTCTGCAACTCCATTTCAGACGGAAGTACAGCCATGAGGTATTGGAAAATTATGTTTAAAAACACATCGACCTTTTTCAAAAGTTTGTTTTATTCGCAAAGAACTCTAGAAAAATACATCTTTTCCCATACCTAAAATAAGTTCAATCCAAATCTAAGATGATCGTGCCAATATTTGGTAATTTCTGTCAGATTTTCCCATTAAATTCTTTTCAAACTTGTTGACCAAAATGTTCGCAAGCCTAGCCACAAGTTCAACGGGACCTACCTGTAGTGACTTTGTTTGATCGGTGACGTGATGATAGTGATACGGGTCTGCTGGAGATCTCAATGGCACACACTCCATACCAGGTCGCGAGCCCAGTGTGCACAAGTCACTCTGAAATGAAGAGAAGGAAAAATAGAATGGAAAACGTTAGAATCCTCCGAATGTAATAGGTAGCAACATTTAAAGGGTGTCCACGTTAAAATTGAATAACATACAAAATGCTGTATCATTTGAACCTCTGGGGTTAAGATTGCATAAGATTGCATTATGATTATTTGCCACAAGAAATCAGTATGAATTTCATTAATTTGCCTTATAAAATTTAAAAGTGGAGCATCCTGGATTCGTACCTTGCACGTTGAGGAGAGGGGTCCAGTTACTTCACCACTAGTATACATCAACACTAGTTAACAGGAAAGCTTAAAGGTGTACAAGAACGTGTAAAACAAAATCCATTCATAAATCAGGCTTATGAAATTCCAAAGCATCGTTCATAAGCTGCACCTTATGAAATTTTTAAGTTTGGGTGTAATTAAATCTTGTAAATGCTCCTAAAAAACTTTCAGTTTTCAACAGCCTCAAAGTTTCTTGGTCTGTGAACTTTCTTGTGGACTTGTTTTGAACCATCATGTGGATTGTAGTTAGATCTTCTATTGCTTGATACTTCATGAAGATAGTCTTGGAGACAATCGTAGCGACTTGCTGGACAACTTGTGATGGTCGTCTGCTTGTTATAACTGTTAATTTTCTGCTGATTTTTTCCCGAATATCCTCGGACATTCCATATGCATATTTCAAATAAAATTCCCTTAATTTTTTTGGAATCATTTAATAAATTTCTATAAATATTGTCACAGTGCAATATCGCGCGACTGAAGCAACCTGACGTCGCCGCAGGCTACGCGCTGCCGGAAGATGATGAGCTCGATGAAGCCCCACTCGAGGACTGCTTGAGACACCGTAAAATCAGCGGCGTAGCGGAGAACGTCTTAGGTTACGTGGAACGTCAAGCTAACCGTCAAAGTGTGGAACAGTACGGATAGAAGCTAAGGCAACAAACCCAACTCTTCCAAAAAAAAGGCACCGCCAGGAAGAAGAGGAGGAGGAGGAGGACTGTGAGGAACAAGAACAGCCAAACCGCTCAAATAAAACGCGAAAGTTCTACCGGAAACTTAGACCATCCACTCCGCAGAGGGTTCGTGCCGCACGATGAAAGATGTCGGGATGAGGATGGAAGAATTCTTACGAGCAACTGTAAGGTGACCGAAAGGTGAAGGCAGCACTTCGATGAACACCTGAATGAAGTACATGAAGAACAGGACCAATACAGCGAAGGGAATGCCGTCGTCAATGCAGCAAATGTGCCAGTTCCGACGATAGATGAAGTTAAGGATGCCATTAAGCAGCTGAACAGCATCAAATCAGTGGGAAGGGATGCAGAACTTATCAAGATGGGCCCGAAGAACATGGCCAATTGCTTGCATCAACTGACGGCCAGGATGTAGGATACCGAATAGCTGCCGGACGGATGAGGTTATCTGCTCCAGCTACAAGAAGGTCGACTAACTGAACTGCGAAAACTATCGTGCGATCACCGTCCTTAATGCCACCTAGAAAGTGTTATCCTAAATCACCTTCCAGCGACTATCGTCACTAGCAAATAGATTCGTGGGAGCAGATTGAGCAAATAGATTCGTCAGGCCGGCTTCATCGAAGGACGGTCTACAACGGACCAAATGTTCACTTTGCGACAGATCCTCCAAAAGAGAGTCTCAACGCATCATCTTTCTATCGATTCCAAAGCATAATACGATACAGTAAACCTGAAAGAGCTATGGAAAACGATGGACCAGAACTACTGACCCAACTTATCGATGGGTGCTGAGTAAGAATACAGGCTGGACTATCAGATTTATTAGATTTCCTGCTGTTCAACATTGCTCTTAAAGGTATGGCGCTCATATGAAGAGCGGCGTTCAACATGCGGGGCACAACTCTCAACAGATTTAGTCAAACTATCTGCTTTGCAGATTTCGTGGACGTGCTCAGCAGGAGTTTTGGAGAAATGCTACCGAACTTTTAAACCAAGTTCAGAAGAAACTCCACCGTACTTTTAAAGAAAGTTCATCGGAAAAACTCAACCGATTTTTTGAAAAAAAAAAAAAACAAAAAAACTCATCAAATATGAAAAAAAGCCAATCGGAGTTGTGGAAAAAGTTCACCATACTATTGAAAAACATCCAAAAGACAAATGGAAAAAGCCCACCAAAATTTTGGAATAAAAATCTTCCAGATCTGGGAGTCTATAGAACAAATGGAGAAGATTCAGAAAATTCACCGGACTTTTGAGAAAGGTCCAACGGACTTTAGAAGATAATCCACCAAACTTTAGTAGGAAGTTTACGTTCTTTTGAAGGAGATCCATCCAGATTTTAGAAAATGTTCACCGGACTCTTGGTGGCAAGGCACCGGAATTTTGTGAGAAATCATTGAAATTTTGAAAAAGTCAGAATTTACACCGTATTTTTGGGGAATCTCCATCGTATTTTTAGAGAAAGTCTACTGTATTTTTAAAGAAAGTCCAGTTGGATGTTTGGAAAAAAAAAGTTCAATTTTTTTCAAAAAGAAAAATCCTCTTGACTTTTAGAAAAAGTCCACCAAACTATGGAAAGCAGTTCAGCAGATTTATGGGAAAATTCCACCTACCATTTGGAAAAAGTAAATCGGGATTTCTCCAAAAATTCACTAAGGCGTTTGGAAAAAGTCCACATGACTTTTTGAAAAACTCCACTGAATTTTTTGAAGAAAAATTTCCGGACTTTTGAGGGGTAATACAGTAGACCTTTGGCGAAAATTCATCGGACTTTGGGAGAGAAAGTTCGCCGCAGTTTAAAAGGCAGTCTACTGGTTTTTGGGGGAAAGATTCCTAGAATCTTAAAGAAAGTCCATCAAGCTGAGATTCCTAGGTTGAGATTCCTAGAATGTTAGAGAAAGTCCATCAGGCTAAGTGTACCGGACTCTTGGAAAAATTTTAGACCACCAGGCTTTCAGAAAGCCCACGGAACTTAAAAAAAATGATCCCCAGACTTTTGAAGAAGGTCCATCGGAATTTTGAGAAAAGTCCACCAGACTTGTGGAGAAAGTAGACCATTTGGAAAAAACGCACCTCACTTTTTTTTTTCTGAAAAGGCCCACCAGAATTTCGGGAAAAGTTCACAGAAAGTTTAGGGAAAGTCCATAAGACTTTTGAAAAATGTTCGCCATAGTTTTGGAAATTGTCTACCACACTTTTGAAGAAAGTACATCAGGTATTTGGAAAAACATCGCCAAACTTTTCGGAAATAAGTCACTAAAAGCCCACCGACTTTTGGAAAAAGTCCTCCAGACTTTTGAAAGAAGTCCACAAGACTTTGCTAAAATAGTCCACCAAACTTTTGGAAAACCTCCACCAGAATGGGCATAAGCATGAGCATGATTGACCGCCCGAGTTTATTACTCCGTTATCAGCTGTTGTTACACCGAGAACCAACAGATGATGCTAGGAACTAGCATACATCCTCAATGTTTAAAAACTGGTGATCCCAAACTAATGCAATACCGGTGCCAGCTTCACCCAAATGCGGGTCAAGTAGATAATGGGTAGGAATATGTTGACGTTGTGTACTCGATTTGAAGGAAGCTGCGGAATCCACTGAACTTCCACTACAAATTACTGGGATGTTGGGTAAAATGGTTTGCAGCAGGAGCCGTTTTGGTAAACGGTGTGCTGGATTCAACTGACGTCGGCAGGGAATCAGATATTTAATTATGTTCCCAGTTTATTCTCTGTACAGAGATGCACATTAAAGTTATTCGAATTTTGGCACCGATTTATACCTACAGTAAGGATGCTGTTGGAGCCACTCACAAATACACGAAAATGTAGAGTTTGAGAACCGATTCAAAAATACGTTAATGCATTGAGTTTGTGGACCGATTTAAACCAACAATAAGGATACTGTTGGAGCCCCTCACAAGCGTGGTTGGTTTATTTCAGTACAATTCAAAAATACGTGAAAATGGCGAGTTTGAGGACCGATTTAAACCTACAGTAAGTTTGCGGATGGCGCCATATTCAAGTGTGGGTGGTTTAGTCCGGTATAATATAAAAATACATTAAAACATCGAGTTTGAGGACCGATTTAAGCCGATTTAAGTAAAGATGCTGTTGGGTTTGGAAAAATTCCATCAGAATTTTGGGAAAAGTCCATAACCGTTTTTGGAAAACGTCCACCAGATTTTTCGGGGAAAACTCCCCCCAGACATTAAGAAAAAGTTCATCAGAATTTTCTGAAAAGTCCTCCAAAATCTATCTTATGTTCTGAACTCAAGGTGAGCTTCTATAAACTTGAACATCGCAAAATAATATGATAAGGACTGGTGACCTTCCAAAAGATTCACTGAATGTGTATGAAGGCATATTGTCACTTTTCATAGGTTATAAAGCTAGTATAACGACTGTAGATCCTAACTTCTGAGCTCTTAAACCCATATAGTTGAATTTTTGTTTTCCTTCATTATCGAGATTTTCAGCCCTTAGCTGGTTCATCTCTCGTCGTAGTCACTGAAATACCTTTTTGGTTTTTTTTCGTAACTTGTCCGGGGGTTAGATTCGAACTCGTGACTTTGGCGTGAGAGGTATTGATGATACCACTACGGGGTTGCCCCATATAGTTGAATATCCCGAAAATATAAGAGGAAGTGGGGTAAAATCAGCTAAATATTTGTTCACAGAGCCGTGCGGTATACAAAACAACCTCTATTTGGTTCTCCAGGAAATTTCACGTAGGACTAGCCCTATTTTGTTGATCTTGAGCCACTCCGAACAAAAATATCTATAAATTATTCAATAATATAAGGGGAAGTGGGGTAAAATAAGCCATATCTTCGTTCACATAACCGTGCAGTAGATGAAACAACTTAGATTTTTCAGGAAATTTTACATCGGACTAGTCTTATTTGATTGATCTACGAGCAAAGATATCTATAAACTATTCATGAACACAACGGGAAGTGGGGTAAAACCAGCCATATCTTCACATGAGCCTCTCTCCGTGCAAAGATGTCTATAAATTATTCAAGAACATAAGGGGAAGTGGGGTAAAACAAGCTCTATAACTCCACAACCATATTCGTGCGGAGATTGAAAACAGTTCCATTCGGTTCTCTAGACAATTTCCAAGCGGAAATGGCCTTGTTTACAAGCCGCTTTAAAGCGACAAAAGTTACAGATTTTTTGTTTAGTTTTCATCAGTTCTTGCCCACTGTGCATTGGTGCGAAAATTTTGAACATTGTTGAACTGAGATATTAACGCTCAAAACTTGACCACTTTTCGTGACGGTAGCAATGCGAGTTTGTTTTAAATTGTACCCCAGAATAGAAAACAAAGACGTAGTCCTACGTCAAAAATTCGACGGCAAACGAGTGAAGGGCTGAATTCCACCCACACAATTTTATCGTGGACACCCTTTAGTGGCCCTCGTTCAAGGCCCGATCGGAACAACTGCAATGACTCATTCCGCGCAAATCGATCCGAACTCGATCTTATCTCGCTGCGCAAGATTTGTGTTTGCTTACTCGACTGGAACGGTTTCCTCCTCCATAATGTGCGCCCGTCCCAACCAACCAGCTCTCTTCTAATGCAAACAATCTCGCGCAGCGTAAACAATGACTTCCTGCATCGGCGGCGGACGAGATTAGGGCCAAGAGGGCCGGATAGCCGGATAGTAAGATGCAGTGCAGTGCACTATTTGAATCCGATGGCGGCCTTGTTTTGGCTGCGCTCTACCGAAATGATGCGCCGTCCCGTTTCTCTGGCCGGTAAGTGGTGGAACGTTCGAGTGATTGTTATGACGAATGACGGCGATGGAGGTCGGATCTTTGCCGATTGGGGTAATGCAGCGAAAAAAATATTTGTGTCATTGGGGAAGTACAATTGAGTGCGGAATTGGGTTGCTTGCATACTGGAGATCTAGATTGGATGAAGTTTGGCCGGGTTGCTTCATTCGAGTTCCGAAGCTTGGGGCCAACAGTCGCCCTTTCCTATCACTAATTTGAAAGCTGGCAATTCCGTCAAACCATTTAACCGACAGGTCAGTAACAGCCTCTATAATGCCCAAATCATGCCCGGGATCGATTAATTTATAAGCCTCGCTATTTAGTTCCGGGGAAGGCGGTCCGAACATGTCCCACGTAACGGACCACCTCTGCCAGTCCAACGCCAATGACGGCTAATCTGATTAAAACAATATGTTTCCTACTAAAAGCATTTTTCAGAGTAGGAAGTTTGATCGAAGTCGGGAAGTTTCATGAAAAGGAGAAATTAGCGTAGGTTCCGATCGGATCGAGCGGCATGGATTAAAATCAGTTTGCTTGTCAATCGATCCAAGGGCAGGAAAATCTTGATGGGAAACTTTTCGCCTCGCTTTGTGGTCGACGGCGCCGACGGTCGATGACGTCATCCGAATCTTGGTTCTTCCTCCTTTCCCTTTTCTGGGCCCCGGGCGGCCGGAGGCTCGTTAGTAGGCCATAAAAAGTGAAACAATGTCGATTCATCTAAGCACCACCACCAACCAATCGGTAGCTGGGGGGAAAGAAGAGCGCTTGACAGATTGTGGCTGTCTGGGCCCGGGCTTTGTGTCATTTGACAAAACAAAGTAATACGACAATTGCGACTGTAGCGATTCATATTAAAATTGCGCAAAACTTTCTTTTCCATTAGCAACGCTAAAAAGCGACTTTGTCGTCGTCTACTTCGAGAAGGCATAGAAGATTATGTCACCCCCTCTTATTCCCCTGCTAGCTGCTAGAGCCGCCAGAGTGAAAGGCTTGGGGCACGTGCGCAAGAAACAGTTCCACTTGGGATAATTCAATTGAAGAATTGAAATGTTTCCTCCATTTTCAGCTGCGTTTTTTTTCGCCAATTCTGCTGCGCTCCCCTGCGGTATATACAATTGCATCATCTTTGCCGCTGTCAGACACTGCCCATATAGATGGCGTGACTTGACAGCTTGGGGAAAAAAATGCCACTGGTCGCCCATGGCGATGATGACGCGGACGTTGTGTTCTACAGAGTGTTAAGTCGGTTTAGCAAAATGAACAAAGCGAAACAAGTGGTTGGTGGGGTCTTATATTTATGTAAACAGCGTATTACGGCTTCGAACTCCCGAGGGAATGGGTCTTGGAGTTTCAGAGAGTTGCAAGGTTTCATGCCAGCAGAAGGCCGACCGTAGACAGTGGTGAGAGCTTTGCGCTGATCTTTCCTTTAGTGATGGCAATCGAAAATATAAACAAGAGAAGCTTCGAGTGTAAACTCTAGCAGCACACTTGTAGCATTTCTGTTGAAGTAACTTCAATGTGACTTAATTGAGTCAAAATCAAGTTACTGCAACCAATTATGACGATTGTGTGTTACTCGGGAATCCAGTGGGATACGAAAATGCATGTAAATGAGACAAAGAAGTGAGAGAAAAAACAGATACAGAGAGAGAGAGAGAGAGAGAGAGAAAGAGAGAGCATAATATGGCTCATTTGCAACGTTGTCAAATGTCAGCTCAACTTAGCGATACGCATGACCACAAGCAAGAGCATGATTGATCGCTCTAGGTTGCTACTCCGTTTGCCAAACTAGCTGTTAATTCACAGAGATCAAACAAATCATGTGTGGGACTAACATACATCCTCAATGTGAAAAACACGTGTTTTTTAACAAGGCAATACCAGCACCGGCCCCGTCCGAATTCAGTTCATAAAAGAAAAAGATAGGAATGTGTTGACGTGATACTCGCTTTATTGGACATCGAGCATTTCTACGAGAAATCGCTAAGAAGCTGAATAATAAGGATTGGGTTGGAATCTGAATTTACTTAAGTTGGTCTGTTTATCCGTGTTTCAGATTAATCTCCATTTATTTGGTTTTAAGGTGATGCACAACACACATGTTAAAATATCAGTACAGATTTAAACTAACTGTAAGGATGCTGTTGTAGCCACTCGCAAAGTGTGATGGTGGTTAACTTCACTGAGAATAAAGGGTGTTTCGATCAAAATTTGGTCGACTTAAACTTGACGCGTTTCCTTTCATCGTGCATTAAAAATTTTGCACACCCCTCATTTTGAAGATGTGTGCGTGTAGCATCATGTTTCTATTATGATTTTGCAATTGGCACTTCAGTTATCAACATGTCGTCGAAGAAAGAGAAGCAACGCATCAAAATGTTGTACGTGCATAGCGAAAATCCAAACTACTCTAACGCCAAGTTGGCGAAATTGTTGAATGTGGCTAAATCAACTGTTACCAACGTATTAAAAGTGTTCGGTGAACGTTTGTCGACAGCCAGGAAAGCTGGATCGAGGGGAAATCGAAAGGCGGAGGCCACAGTGACGACAAACAGAGTTGCCCGATGTTCGAGCGGAACCCCAACCTCTCCGTCTGAGATGTCGCAAAGAAGCTGGGAGTGGCGCCCTCAACCGTGGATAGAGCTAAAAATCGAGCTGGACTGTCGCCCAATCTAACAATATTGGGCCATCGTCCAGCGGAACCTTAAGAAGACTCAATAAACTGTTGTGAGCGAGAAACAGTTCAAGGCAAACTGGCATTCTGCGGCGAATATGGTGGACAAGGAGACTGTACAAAATCTTATGGCAGGTGTTAAACGACAGACCCGGCAGTTCGCATTCGGTAAAAAGGAAGCTTAGCTGAATATTTCTCCTGCATTCTGTATTAACTGGACTTAAAAAAGAAAAAGAATTTGCCTTACTAATAAAAATTTTGATCGACACACATTACTGTTTGGCCAAATTTAGATCGAAACACCCTTTTGTAGAACAATTTGTTAGTTAGAATTGATAGCGATTAAAGTAGATTTAGTCGATTTAATCATGTCTATTGAGACCGCTTACAGCGTATTATGGTCACAAGGCAGTTTGTATTTATTTTAAGCAACCCTTGAAAGCCGATTTGCACTTGTTGGGACCAATATCCTTGGATTATGCGCTCGAACTTTCTCCCTGTTGTCAAGCTCAGAAGAATAACCAGTGGAGTGTACATTAATTTACTTTCAACGAAACTCATACACTTTTTAATGCCCTTTAAGAGGCATTTGATTTCATAACACTTCATTGACAAAAAAAAAGTAATTTCAGTCCACTAAAGAGTGTATCGAAAAGTAGTTATAAGAATTCGAAAATTTAAATAAAATTAAAGACAATTCGCAAAATTTGCAAAGCAATGTATTTTACTGCAGTTTAACATGTTCAATTAATTAAACAAATCAATTAAACTAACAAACTAATCATTGCTGATATCAGTAAGATGATAAGTACGATAAGTACGTAGACAACAAAAGTAAAACAAAAATTAGTAAAAGTGACGATTTATGTCACAACATAGTCTCCTTTAAGCTCGATACACTTGACCCAGCGATGCTGGATCATCTTTCACCCGTCTGAAAAAAATGTTTTCTCGAGGTCTGCAAAGTTTGACTTCGCCGAGTGATTTTTTCAAATTTGGAAAAAAAAAAACAAAACTCACGGGTCCAAATCAGGAGAATACGGTTGATGGGGTAGCAGTTCGTAGCCAAATACGACCAATTTGACCAATCTGGCGATACATTGTTTGGATATACCCTACAAGCGCTATTGCGAACTTCTGGAACCGAAAGATTAGACGGAGGAGTTCCACTGATCCGACAGGTAAAGAATCGTTCAGCTGGTCTTGGCCGAGCTATCGAAAACCACTCCGACCTTCGTGGTGGAGCTTGCCTCCTCGATGACAGGATGGTGTTGCAGTTAACAGGCTTTCGAATTGTCCTCATCGTTCTCCGAAACAAGCGTCATATGACCAAGTCCGAATACTCCAAGGTTTCGGCAAACTCGGTTACACGGGAACGAGTTTCAGCACGCAACTCCTACTTCGCGTTTGTTACGGTGCTATCGACTCCTGCTATTGAAACGTTGACGACCTTTTGAAGAAGATAAAGTAGCTGGCAGAAGCGTTCATTGATCGCTTTCTGTTCAATATGTTCTTGACCGTAGACGTAGATGAAAGTGCTGCTACCGCTGTTACTTCACTGGATGAGCTGGACGAAATGGGCTTCAAGAGCTGCTTTTTCCACCTCAAACGACCCAGGCTGGATCATGGAGTGACGCCGTCTCAACCAGTGTTTACAATTGTACTTCGACCGACAACTGCGGGCAAAATGATCACTGCGGAAACAATTGCTTTGTCCGCTACTAACTTTATGCGGCCCCTAACGTCCAGGCTATTGAAAACGGAGCAGTCGAAAATTGAGTGGCTCTGCTTCTCACAGGAACGGCAGCTCGGGAACGATTTCGATGAAACTTCAGTTTTCGAATTGGAATTCGACGGACGGTTGATCGATATGGTCTGCAGTAGCGTGCTCGTTTCAGTAGAACAACGACCATATGGCCGTATGTTGGATGGGCTTCTGTGGCAATGGATTCCTCCCACGTAGTTCAACTTGTCTTCCAGCAGGTCGATGGGGAGAGAGCTGAACTGGTCAACTGGTTCACCCAGCTTGTTCGATGACCTTCGTGTGACGCTGGAATTCATCCACAATCTTGTGCATAGCCTCAACGTTATTGTTCGGGATTTAGGGAAGCTTCAATAGAGCTCGAATATGCTTTTTACGGAGTATGGCTCTGTTCGAATAGCGGTTCATCAACGTAACCTAAACGACGGCGTAGTTAATCGCCGTCATAGTGATTGACTGAACCGAATTAGCTGCCTCGCTCTCCAAAGCCGCCCAGAGATAATGAAATGTTTGGACGTAGAATATCCCCGTCGAAGAGGCGATCATCGACACGAACGTATCATGGAACGTCAATCAGTGGTTGAAATCCCCGTTGAACTTTGATATGGATATTGTCGGCAACTTCACAGTGTCACGAGGGGATGGGGTAGCAGAGGCAGCTTGAGGTACAGCATCAACTGCGGGAACAACCAGTGCAGGTAATTTTGATGAAAATCCTTCCTTCACTCGGAAGTATATCTCTTCGACTTGTCCACACAACTCCAGATTTCTCTAGATGAATGCATCACTGTCGTCCAATCCCTCATATTCCTCTTGGACGATTACGACTGTAGCCCACACCTGCTCTAGACGATCCAATCGATGAAATACTTCACCTTGTTGCTGTTCGGGATCGTAGTTGGCGAGAAACTTGTCCAGCCGTTCAAGAGCTTCGATGACGTTCTTTCGCTTAGCCTATTTAGACTTTAACAGCTTCTTATCCAGCGCATTCAGTACGGTAAGGTTGAACTGGTCAAAAAGACCCATGAAGTACCGAAAACGGGGGGTACTTGGGTGATTGGAAAGGTACTCACTTGGTACCTCCAATCTCAGAAGGCCTTGTATTGAATAAAAAATGAAAGGAACCTATACCAAAACTTCAACGGACTCGTCGGAGAACTCTCACAGCAGGAAAGTTGAGGGCCAATCCTGGTCATGGCACCAAATGATAGGGTATGGTTGACTCACCGTTGAACGCCGTTTCGCTAACAGAGTAACGTCATCAGCCAAATCGAAGTCGAAGGTGATGGTGTTCCATAGTGATACGGTGCCAAAACAGTTCACGGTTTGGAAAACAGTTTCCCATCCCTCATGTTATCGTCGATTACTATGAGCAACGATAGCGATGATAGACTAGTATAGGATCGCACAAGGCTTCATTCTGCAGGACTCTTTAAAGAAAAGCCGTGTACTACGCCTCGAAAGGACTCTACACGAATTTATTCGGGACTTTTTTGCGTCTCAGAGTGTTCCACAAATTTTCGTGATAGAGGCTGTCAATAGCTTGATCGTAGTCAATGAATACCAAATACAGGGATCTTTGGAATTCGCTGACTCGGACCGTGACAATATGACCCACACAAGATCCTCCGGCACGGAATCCCGCCTGATGCCCCCGGAAAGTCGTGTCGATCTTCTTCTGTATCAGATTCAGGATAACTTTGCCCAGAACTTCTGAGAGCAATACACAATGCAATGTCTGACTTGGGAACTTACTAAGACCTGCATCCAGTCATCCGGAAAAAAAGCACGGTTGTCCCCGATATTACAGAAACATGTTGATGCGGACAGCATGGGGTCAGCTTTGAGTATCTCTACTGATATGCGATCGACTCCGGCAGTCTTATTGGGTTTCGTGCTTCGGATAGCTGCTTTGTTCTCCTGCTTTAATGGGGCCTCAGAGTTGACGCGAGTGATGCCCTGCACCTTTGGCGGATCCTGTCGAGATATTGATAGTTGGTTGGAAGTCGTAACTTCAAAAAGTTGTTCGAAGTGCTCAAACCAACGGTTCAGCTGGTGAGTGGGGTCGGTTAGTAATGTTCCAGTGACGTTTTTCTCTGGCATCTTAGGGTTCATCCTAGTAAACTTTCGACTTCGAAAATTGGGGAGTATAGTTCGGAATTCGGTTACTACGTGGCGCTAGTGGGAATGTAAAAGAGAGCATTTTTGAAAGATTTTATCTAGTTATTTGACAATCTAGAAAATTCGAACTTTCAGGAACGTTGTTCATAAAGTCAAGGACTTTCGGAAAGTGGAGAATACTGCTAGGAATTTGGTCACTACATGGCACTAGTGAGCATGGAAAAAATAGAATTCTTAATCGAGTTTATATAGTGTTTCGGACCACCTAGAAAAATCGAACTTCAGGCAAAGTTGTTCAGAATGTCAAGAACTTTCAGGAGGTGGAGAGTATGGTCCAGAAATCGGTCACTGTGTGACGCTAGGGAGCGTCGAAAAGATAGATTTTTGAACCTGTAGCCTTTAACCTTTGGATGGCCTTTAACCTTTAGCAACATTGTTTAGATGGTCAAGATGGATTTGTATAGTAAGGGCCAGAATTTCGTCAGTATGTTGCACTAGTAGACATGTCAAAGAGCGGATTTTTCCGCATGTTGTAATCCCGACCACCTAGAAAGCTTGAACTTTTAAAAAAATTGTTGAGAAATCACTTTTGGGGAATCTTTTGAATCGTTACCTTGTTGACGGGCAAAATCCCTTTCCAATCAGCCCCAATCCACGCTGTTCAACATTAAAACCCGAGCGACGATGTATAGAAGAGGTGTGATTGATCAGGTTGGTTAATGTTCTCCGTTTTGAGGACAGCCGACTCGACCAGGGTCTACTCAGGCCGGCTGTAGGTTTTCCTCCAACAGTTTCACGGCAAACTATTCTAGACACTGTGGAGACGTTGAGTATCATTAAAGAAGTTATTTGACGCATAGATTATCATTTTGCAGTCATCTGCAAATCGTGAAATAGTACAACGCATAACACTAGGATTTTGACGTTTTCCCGTGTGTTAAAAAATGCACTCTTTTACATGCCCACTGCGTGGCCTAACTTCGAACCATAATCTTCACCTTTCGAAGGCTCTGAACCTCCTGAACAACTTTCCAACATTTTTGCAGGTAATCGAGGTTTCAAGATATCAAGATATCAATTCTACTGTTCTAGATGAGTCTATACTTTCCAGGGTGATGCAATATTCAAGTGTGTGTTGCAATACTTTTCGAAGTGAGTGGATACTTTTGACTGGTAGTGTATACGCAGCACATGTTGAGAAGTGAATATTAAATTAAAATGTTCTAGGTCATCCTGGAACTGTTTTTAAAATAGGTCTACCCAAGCAACAAATTTATTTTTATTCCAGCCGTATAGCACTCCTCGCGACTTTGTTGATAAAGCCACATTCAAAACTGTTTTGTCTACCAATGCCTCCTCTATGCTTCTTTAAAGCAAAGAAATTTGTACAGAGTGACCCACTCTACAGACGGTTGTGAAAACAAATTAATAAAACCGTTATAAAACCATAAAAATTTCAAAAATGTTCAAGTGAAAGATTTTATGACCACTTGAGAACCTTCATAAAACCATTTGGCTGCCGTTAAAATAAGCACGAGGGCAAGTGGCCCCAGCTGTCAAACTTCACTGTGATATCGTGGTTGGTTTTTATTGTTCTGCTTTGTTCGATTCTCTTGCAAAATTTGCAATACATTTAAAATTTGATGCATTTGTTTTTCCTCATTTCAATTATTTCTTAGATTTCAATATTGCGATTAGAAAAAATCATACTTATCTTCGCAATGGCTACTATAAAACCAATTTGTCGTTTAATGCATTTACTGGGGCAAACTGATTTTAAAATGATTTTTCAACTGAGCATAATAAGATAATATGAATGAGTCCTAAAATAGCATTTCTCAACAGGTTTTTACGAGCTCATTAAGTCGAAATAACACCTTTGAAAGTAGAAAAAGTAGTTTGAGAAAACAAGGTCTTAAGATCCTTGTAAACAAGCTGTGTAGGTTCTCATAAACCTGACTAAGATATGAAACCTATTAGCCCCTCTTTGTGCCATAATAAAACCGAATTGATTTCTAATGGCTTTCATAAAACTTTTATAAAACTTATTAAAGCTGGATGGTTTTGGCAATGTTACTTGGGTATAGACTTTGCGACCATCTACCTAACGGATAGCTTTTCCAACGAATTCACAAGCATTAACGCCTAATTTTGGTCCATGGACATACGCTTGTTAGCCTACCTTCATAAAACACTAGTAATGAATAGTTAAACCACAGCCATGTTTGTCTATCATTTTGACCACTATCAAAATTACTGGGATGTTCTGAGTGATCCTGAATATGAAAATTTTTGCACATAACAGGGTGAGTATTAATTTCTGTCAGAGTTTTTTAAACATGTGTAAATTTGGTCACAGAAATGTTTGCACATTTTTCTTTGAGAGTGAATTTAAATGCGGACACGGCTTGCAAATTTGGTTCTTTGAAAATACAAACGATTCTTGGAAAACACCTCCCAGACCTGGCCGTAAACGCACTGTCAGGTGTCCGGAAGCCACCAAACGAGTAAGAGAGCGAATTCGCCGGAATCCTGGTAAGCATTATAATATTATTTGAACCATTTAAAAACCGAGATGTTCCAGTTTCAACCATCTATAGTACCCTGGCATCCTCAGAAACAGCTCGTAGAAGAGGTACTGGGATACGGGCTAAAATAATGGACAAGAAAGGATTTAGATTGCTCGATCTCCGAACGTGATGCTTTCTTTCGCCATATCTCTGAGAGGAATTTATAAACCATGGTTCAAGCCCAGTGGTTTGGCTATTAATCAAGAAGTGTTCCAAAATCAATGTTTGAAGAAAATATTGATTAAATTTCGTCAAAAATATCATTCAGATAAGTGTTTCGGTCGGATAAAACGTCGTCGCATTATGCGAGAAAAACACAAAAATCAAAACATCCCGTATGTACCAAAAACAGCAATCCAACAAATTTCCCCAATTGTCACCCGATTGAAGATTTCTTTGGATATTTGAGTTCGCTGGTTCGATAAAGAAGCTGCACAACGCTCGAACATCAAGAGAAAGCTTCGTCGAACAGCTGATGACGAACCCTATTCAAATGGTTTTTTTTTTTTAATTAGGAGATGTGCCTTCAAAATAAACCAATCAGTTTTCAATTCTACGAACAAGTCTTTTGATATGGCTCTTAAAGAAAATTCTCATTTTTTAGTTACTACCCGTTACATCACTGACGGTAATTCTTTCTCACCCTGTACAAATAACCCAACAGAATTTGGTGACCAAACTACGATTCCAATAACGAATCAATAATTGAATTTCCCACACGAACCATCAAGAAGCTAAGCAATCCGAAAACAGCGTCAGCTACGGCACCTAATAGTAGATCGAATTTACAACCTCAACCCGACAGATAACAGGCGACAAGTTGCTGACACTTCATAACAAGCTCAATCTAACACACACACATCGCCAATCGCCAACCAGATTGGCAGATTCCGATTGCAACAGAACATCGAAAAGCGCGATACAATTTATCGAGGTCGAGTGCCATTCCCGGCCACTTATCGTTTCCAGGTTGCTTCCGATTCGCTGCCAATGGAAGGTAATTACAATTTGAATGCAAACTCGCAAATCACCGGCAACCGTTGCCTGCCGTCAACGGCGTCGAGCTCGAGCCCGGCTGTAGACAGATCTAATTTAAATAATTATCTGATTATTCTCTCAGTCAGCGTTTTTCCCCCCTAGCTACTGGAGATGGAAATTTGCAACTGCAACTGCTGCTGCTGCACACTCCAATTGCTGGCAGTTTGGTTTTTCCGACACGCTCTGGTACTGCTAAACGTTGAATGGATTGCGCTGAGTGAGCTCGTTCCGGGCTTCCTTGAACTATGAGAGCTTTGTTTCCAGGCCCGAGGAAAGATTTCGCCAAGGCAAAATTAATCAAACTTTGTTAATTGATTTCTTGTGCTGCTTGTTTCCACTTTTACTGGGAGCTGCTGCTCCTGGCTTGAAGCCCATAAATCACACCAGTTTCGGAGGAAGTCGTGATCCAGCAATATCGTAAGCTTGATAAGAAATGGAAATTGGGAAAATGATCTCGTAGGAAGCGAGTTCGCTGGCACCTGAACGAACGTAAGATCTATGACTCCCATTAATCTGCAGAAATAGGGAAAGGATTTTCTAAATTAAAAACTGAAGAAATGGCTGAGCGCCACCATCAGTGAAAACCGGCGCAGCTAATGAGATATATCTCTCTCACTAATGATTGCCGCAATAGCAACCGCCCGATCGACCAGCCGCATGCATGTAACTCAATGAAAGGGTTTGCCGCCGTCGTCATCAGTCATCCAGTCATCCCAAGTGCTGAAGCGTTCAATATCAAACTCACGTTTGCCGCAACATCCTCCCCGAGACCCTCCTCCCTCCACCTAGCCATTGTTGTCGTGTTGAATTCGATGGGAATAGCTGGCTGCCGTTTGACGTGGTCGTCGTTGTGGCAGATTAGAAATACCCTCCCGCTGTCTGTCACATCTGATTAGTGTCAGTTTTCAGCGATCGGCAGGCACACGGTAAGTCACGTTGATTGCGCCACCGCTGGGTGACGACAAAGATCGAGGTGGACAGCGGGAGGAATCGGTGGACAAAAAATGAAAAGGAAACATACCGAAGACGAAATACAACTGCTTACACATTAGTAGCTGTTATGTTACATGACCAAAGTATCCGGTTTTTGGTGTTTGCTAATTTGAATCTAATTTTTGATCCTAAAACCTCGTGCATTTTCTTAAAATTTGGTATCTGTATTCTGATGTCTGTGTTAGAGAAAGTTTTGTATTCTCATTTTTTTATTTTTCTAGACTCTAGACTTTAGAAGAAGCTAACACATAGTTTGAAACTTTTACACTTATCATCACAAATTATGATAGTTACAGTTTTCATGAAAATTTGTTTTATTCCAACAAAATTTCTATTATGCAATCAGACACATAAGTAAACTGTAACAAACAAACAAAATTTTATCATAATTGAGAGATAATTCAACAAATGTCATATATATGAGAAAATATGATTGAACTCTAGACAAATAAAGAAAGCCTTTAGTATGACTGCTAAGCTTTTGAGATTCTTCCAGATATTGGAAAATTCTTAAATATTTGATAAGACTGCTTCATTAAGAATAGAGAGGCCTTCTTAAGCTAATTCGGAAAATACAGTGCTAGCCAACCCAAAAATTAGAATTCAGAAAAGGCCCAACCAGATACAAAAGCTGTTCAATTAAGCAAAAGAAAATGGTTCTAGAAACTACAGAGAGACGCCTAGTATTTCTTTATATACAAAAAATTACTATTGCATGAGCATGATTGACCGCCCGAGGTTGCTAGTCCGTTATTGCCCGATCAGCTGTTATTACACAGAGAACCAACAAATGATGCTTGGGTCCAGGGATGCCAGATATTTTTTTCAAATGTCTGTGATAAAAATTTGAAATGTCTGGGAATGTATGTATGTATGTATGTATGGTAGCCACCATCCCCTCTAGCCCTTGGCTTGGATGCAGCTCCACTTAACAGCAAGATCAAATTGGGCCACCGATCTGAATTCGCACTATCGCTGTATGAAGGGCCAAAAACGGAGGGGTGGACCCGTAAGCAGAGACACTTACACGAAATCCACGGGAAATTAAGAATCTCCTTCCAACGATATGATCCAACAAATCGAATAACACAATTCGCAATACTCATTAAGCTTTCTACAGGATGGCTTGTTAAGAAGGGCGCGTCACTCTCCCTGAAACTGTTGGAGTAGAACTCGCAGCACCACACTCGAATCGGTAGGATAAGAAATGATACTGTTTGTTCCCTCCTAGACTCAGGCAGTCAATCAAACCATCGTCCAGTTTCAGCTTGAATGATACCCTGGTGCTCCTCCCAACCCAGTATTTATTATATTTATATAAATATAGATGTAATGTAATAATAATATGTTATGTATGATTATATAGTAGAGCAAAAATTATATAAGGATATTTAGTTAAATTATGTAATAGTTGGAGTTCACGAGCCTATGATAACCATGTTAAGCTAAATTAATTAACCTGCTGAAATAATAATATTAAGGCAGTAATAATAATATGCAGCTTCGTACCACTTTGTATCACTGATGGGTGACTGTATCTCTGGAATGTGAAGGTCATCTTGTTATTCATTGAGGTATAAATATCAATAAAGCATTCAATTGTATATAAAACCATAATATTATATTATTACGTATTTAATCATGACATATAGATATGTAACCTTCTGGAATGAAGAGCATTTATTAATTTTGATTATTATTTGATATAATTTAATAAAATAATTATACCAGCCGGATCACCAAACTGAAGCAATTAAAATTTTATTAATTATTTTATTACTTCTTCCATAATATTATATGTATGATATGCAATTAATAATGATGAACAGCTGTGTTCCTCTGAACCGCTCAAATAGTAGTTGATGATCGTGTACTGAAATGTTAAGGTCATATTACGCCATTTAATGGAAAATATAATGAAGGAATTAAAGGTTGAGCGGTCGAGAGAGTCGTCAACATTTCTATTAATGAAAATATGCTAGAGCTTGTAAAAAACATGCATCATATAATAACACATACTAGTATCTACACATCTATATATACATCCATTGCTACTTTCGAGAAGGCCACTCCGACGGTGCTAGATACAGCTGAAAAATGATCCCCATTCTTACTGATGCTTCTATCAGAAGATGATCATCCTATAACCGCAAGACCTCCTCTCCTAAACTGTATGGTACCTGAGAGAAATTTACCTTTCTGGCGTAATACATGTAATGAAATATACAGAATTAGGCTATGAATAAACAATGTCCTATAAGATAAAATATATAGTGAGGGTATATTGTAATATGAATTGAAAATTACATGTGTGCCGACTGCTGTTTTGTTGCAATTGTAGACAAACTTGCATCCATTATGAACCAGAAAATTTAGGCAATGTATGACCGCCATGAAAAAAAGAATTTTAAATTTTAAATTATTTTGTAATACCTGACGACCTGGAAGACCTGAAAGATATGAGAATGGAAAATTATGATATGATGTACCGGTCGCACCCCCTCACTTCGCTATTGTCGGATTGACAACATTGCCCAGGCTACGCCAACCAGCGTCTCCATGTTTCAGCTGGCAGTCTTTTGTGATCATATGACTCGTGGAGGCGTGAGGTAGGAACTTGTGAGGACCAGAGGTCGGTCGCACCCTCCTGCCAAGTTGTCAACTCACCATTTGAAGCCCGGGATATACAGTTGGAATGACCAAAAAATTCAATTTTATTTCTTCGCACAACAAGCTAGTAAATTTCGCGGAGAATACGCTCCCGAAACTCCCCCTTCGAAACTTGAACTCCAAGTGCTTCCTTTCATCGCTTTTCGAAGACGCCCCCTTGGCGCGCGCAGGCCCAAAGAGACGCTTGATCGCATGAACAAACTTTCAACGCACCCCTCTCAAAACAGCACCCTCGGAGTCTATGCCGGTGACAACTCGAAAACCAATCATTCGACTAAGCTGAAACCTATAGGATTTCTCCACTGAAGTATTACCTTCTATATGAATTAAAAATTATTGTAATCCTTCTTTACTATATATTAAAAAAATTGATGGCGGAAAAAACCTGGACTTTCCCAAAAAAACTTACGCCAAAAGTGCTAATTCTTTTTTCTTACTCTTGTTCTCAACTCATCTACCAACTGCAAATGTAATTAATGTAATTTTTATGAGTAAGCAGGTTTCAGATCAAAACCGCGACCAGGAGAGCCGGCACAAGCAAAATACAACAACCTTTTCAACGCTCTCTTACGGCCACCATTTTGTTGAATACAACTTGAAAACAATACTCTTGTATACTACATGGATACACTTATAATTGTAAAAAATCGATTGATTTGAGTAAAATCTTCCCCTCGAAATCCTGCCTTCAAAAACAAGCCCTCTTTCTCGTTCCAACCGTACATCCCCCCTTAACAGCAGTCAGAACAAGCTTATATATTCGATCAATTGTGAATTTCCAAAATCCACTGTATAACAAATTAAGATTACTTGTCTCAAAAACTTCAGCAAAACACAAAATTCCAGTGTACGAGCCTTAATGGAACTCTGAAATCACCACGCTTCCACAAACTGGTCGAACTGCAGGGCATCCCGACTTCATCTATGATTGACTGACGGGATAAGAACAATCAAATCTAGATTCAGAATTACTACGTGAATAACCGAAAATAAGCCCCTTGTCTGATTTTCAATTCCCTCCCACCCTTCTCGACCACTTGGACACCGAAAGGGCAGTCCACCCTTGAAAAACCTGAATTGAACAAAATACTTTTGAAAAAAAAGTGAGTGTTATTCAATTCTTGTATGTAGTTAATTCATTGGACATTTTACTCATATACTGGATAAACGCTCCAAGTTTTCACACCCATCCCGTTCGACTCGTCATGGACCCCACTTCAATGCTCCACCTGCAAAGAAATACGAAAAAACTACCATGAAATAGCTGGAACATTGCAAACACAATGCAAGACGCTACACTACAAGACCACGCGCGTCGCATTCAAGCTAACTCAGAGTGTTGTGACCGACCAGCGCTTTGCATCTGACAAGTTCAACTGAGGTAGAGACAGGACAAGCGTTCACAGGGCATCCAGTTTTCACTTCCTGACTCCCATGAAGTATGGCCAGATCGCCAAATTTGGTTGACTACTGTACAATATGAACAAGTGATTCTTTCTAACTTTTCACACACCGCAGTGCGAAAATAGTGACTTTAGTGACCATTTCCCGAAAAACAGTGACTCCAGTGACTCCCGGATGCAAACAGTGACCCCTCAGTGACCAGACTCAAAACAGTGACCAAGCCACCAAAAAGTGACTCGCCACCAGCCCTGAGTGTGGACGATGGAAGGTTATCTCAGAAACGCATAAAATTGGTGGTTCATTCGTCTTCTCCACGTTTTGCCATCCATCTGCACTGCACCGTAGATCGTACGCAGCACCTTCCGTTCTAAAACACCAAAAGCGCGTTGGTCCTCAGCAAACATAGTCCATGTTTCGATGTCATAGAAGATTACCGATCAACTTTGTAGTGCGACGAAATTTGTTCAATCAAAGCGTCGTTCGGAGCCAAAAGTAAGCACGGTTTCCAGCTATAACGCGTATTTGTATCACTCTACTGGTATCGTAAACGACGGTCACCAATGAGCTCAGATCCATAACCGTCAATCTGAACTCAAGGCGAGACTAACATTTTCATCTTGTGAACCTCTTCTTTTCATGTTCTTTGATTTCGACGTTGTTTGGGCATACCGCCCAATGCTGTGGCGCGTACCACCGAGGAGGAGCAAACCGATCCGGAAACGATCGCAACAGTGTACAACGTTCGGGAAGAGTTCTTTTCTTGCTACTACCGCACAAAGATACCATCGAACAATATTTGAACCAATTAAGGGGCACCGGTCGGGAAAGAGGATGAATTTTTCCTAATCCTAGTGACAGAACGATTGCTGGTTCCTGCAACGACCTCCGTGAAGCGATGCGGATGCTACTGGAGACACAGCGGGCGTTGCTGTTGAACCAATCGGCGGCGAACTGTAACGTAATGCAGATGAGAGACGACATTAATTCAGAGACTTGCTTTAGAGACGTGTTCGGCGTTCAGCAAGAAGGTGGTAGCAGAAAGTACGAGCAAAGGAGCAGTGAAGAAAGTGCCTCACTCGGAGAAGAAAGTGCAGGCGCTGCATGCTGCAACAGAAGTGAAAAATTGCGCGAAATGCTCCAGTGAGCATTTGATCCATCTTTGCGATGACTTTAAAAAACTGAGTGTGCAGTGTAGACGTGACTTCGCAATGAAGGCAAAGCTATGCTATAACTGTTTGCGTTCGTCACATTCGGTGAAAGTGTGTTCGTCGAAGTCAGTGTGCCACAACGGGAACTGCAAGCAGCGGCACCATACGCTGCTCTGTCCTAAGGATGCGATGGTGCAGAATCAAACCGTCGATCCTTCCAACGATGCTCAGCCTCAAGCTCAACACACCGTGCAGCGAACGGAAGAAGCCATCAACTCTATGGTGGCACAGGTTCCAACGGTGTCGTCGCCAAAGGTATCGGTTCTTCCTACGGCGTTGATCTGCGTGAAAGCATCGGATGGTAAGTTCGTGAAGGTTCGTGCTTTGATCGATTCGGGTTCAGAGGCATCGCTGATTTCCGAAGCTAGTGTCGATAAACTGCGATTGAGGCGAACCAGTGGAAAATTCGTGGTTTCTGGATTGCGACAACAACAAGCAGGAACAACGCGTGGAATTGTGGAGCTGGTTATAGCCAACCGATTCTGTGAGGAAATTATACTTCAGAGCAAGGCCTGCGTGATGAACAAACTCACATCGACGTTGCCGGCGCAACACCTGAGATTGGATCCAAGTCTGCTTAGTAAAGATGTACAGCGAAACCTAGCCGATCCACAATTCAATCGGACGGGTCCAATCGACGTATTTTTGGGCTCTGATGTGTACTTGCTCATTCTTACAGGCTGGTCAAGTGCGAACCAGGTCTTGCGTTCCAGTTGCCCAGAACACAATTTTTGAAAATCAAGCAGTCTACACAACGGGTATAAGGAGCAACTTCTTAATCGTGAACTTGCTTACGGAGTTGGACATCGATCGAACGTTGCGACAATTTTGGGAGCAGGAGGAGGTTCCAAAGCCAAAGCTGCTTACTCCTTCTGAACAAACAGCGGTTGCTCACTTCAATTCCACCGTATCACGTGATGAGACGGGCCGCTTCATCGTGCGACTTCCGTTCGACGATTCGAAGCCGGCTCTAGGTGAATCGCTCAGTGCAGCAGTGAATCGACTGGGATCCATGGAAAGGCGCTTCCAACGAGACCCGGAGTGCGGCCAGCAATATTCGGATTTTATTAGAGAGTACCTGATGCTGGGACATATGGAGGAGGTACCTGATAGTGAACTTAGCGTAGAAGAAAATAAAACCTTTTACCTACCTCACCACGCCGTGGTGAAGGCTGAAAGCTCGACCACGAAGTTAGGGGTCGTTTTCGACGCCTCGTGCGCGTCGAAATCTGGAGTTTCCCTCAACGACCGCTTGTTGAAGAGACCCAATGTGAATCTTTCAACGTTTCCGAATGCACCAGGTAGCGATTGTGGGCGATGTAGAAAAGATGTATCGCCAAGTATGGATACACCCGGAAGATCGCGATTATCAGCGGATCGTGTGGCGAGAAAACCAGGATGAATCCGTGAAGCATTATCGTCTGTACACCGTGACGCGGGGTACGAGCTCGGCACCGTATTTGGCCACCGGAGCGATAAAAGAAGCAGCAAGACACTACAGTACGGTGTATCCAGAGGCAGCACAGTCGATCATCCCGGACACGTACGTCGACGACTATCTGTCCGGAGCACAAAGCAAAGAAGAAGCGATGCAGCGGCGTAGTCAGGTCGTTGAAATCCTCAATTCGGCAGGTTTCAACTTACGTAAATGGTCCAGTAGTTGCCAGGATTTTTTTACGGAAGGTGGAAAAGTCGGAGCAAAATATTTTGCACGTGAAATTGGCGGAGCACTCAAGTGCCGTTAAAGGCATTGGGCGTTCAGTGGCTCCCTGAAGAAGACATCTTTACTTTCCAAGTCCACCTTCAATTGGATAATGTGAATACCAAACGGCAGTTGCTTTCAGACGCGTCGAAGCTTTTCGACCCCTTCGGTTGGTTAGCTCCTGTTACGGTGAGCGTCAAGATACTGTTTCAACAACTGTGGGTCAGTGAAGTGTCCTGGGACGATCCGCTTCCTCCAGCGATCGAGAAATCGTGGAATGAGATTAAGCAAAATTTGAAAAAGATGGAAAATATCCGTATTCCACGTTTCGCAGCGAACTACAACGGCAAGGTGGAACTCCACGGATTTGCAGACGCCTCTGAAGCGGCGTATGGTGTGGTGGTGTATACCCGAGCAAGGGATCCGGACGGAAACATCGGGGTGAACTGGTTAGCAGCAAAAACGATGGTAGCACCGATTGACCCAGTTTCATTGCCACGACTCGAACTAAGTGCGGCGGCTCTGTTAACCGAGCTTATGCAGCGCATCACGGAAGCAATACCGCATCTCACGGTAGAGCACTGGGCGTGGACGGATAGTACAGTCGTTCTCCAGTGGCTCTCCTCGCACCCACGTGAGTGGAAAACCTACGTGGCGAACCGTACCTCAGCGATTCTCGCCTACCAACCCCGTGAACGCTGGAACCACGTGCGAAGTGCAGATAACCCGGCAGATTCTGCTTTTCGTGGTTTGACCTCCGATGACCTTATGAAACACCAGCTTTGGTTCCACGGACCGGAGTGGTTGCGTATGGATGAGGAGCATTGGGAGATTAGTCAAGACTTTTTGGAAAACGTTCAAGCGCCACCCGAGGAGCGCAAGGTGAAGGTGATGCATGCCTATGCTATACTCTCGTTGTACGTGCACTAGTTCTTTTCAATAGATCTCTGCAAGCCTGGAAGGAAAGAAGTTCGACTCGGTCTGACACCAAACGAACTACAGACGGCGAAAGCAAAGCTGGCACGGTTGGCCCAGGAAGACGAATATAAGAAAGAGATGGATTTGTTAGCGAGAGGTGTTATTCTCAGACCATCGAAGTTTGGCAGCGTTGGCGCGACGAATATTTAGCCAGCCTGCAGCCACGCACTAAGTGGCGCACAAGCGAAGACAACATGAAGGAGAATCAACTTGTACTCGTGAAACATGATAATACACCGCCTGCTCAGTGGGAGTTGGTCCGAGTTGTAAAAGTACACCCGGACTCCAATGGCGTCATCCGTACCGTCACCCTGCAACGTGGACAAGCAGAGTATCTACGGCCGATCCAAAAGATCTGCCCATTATCGACGGATTGAGGCATATTGCCTCAAGGTGGGGATGATGTTTGGGCATATCGCCCAATGCTGTTGCGCGTACCACCGACGCGCCCCCGGCGCAGCATTTTGAATTCGCGCACTTCGTGCAGCAAGCCAGTCGTTGTATAGTAAAAAAAAAAAGAACACTTCATTCCAATCACAAAAAAACGAACAAACACGTTGTATCCTGTTATTCCTAAATAAAAGTTGATATTGTTTTTCCGGTCCGAGACGAGTTTTATTTCGGTTTTCCTTCGCGAAATTCTATGGTGTTCGCCGATTTTTAGTCCAGGGTCCAACAGACGTAATAATCACAATGCCAATTCTGCTAGCTCCACCCTGTAGTCTGATGAAGGTTTTTTCAAAGTTTTGTGTTACGTTATCGTCGTGTCGTCGGTGAAACCAAAACGTTGGGCGAAATTGGACCACTCATGTCTATCTCCGCTTCTTGATTTACTCTTTCCAAACCAATCTTTAACAGAAAATAAGCAATCCGCCATTTTTCAAGCATAGAAACGACTCGAGAGTGTAGAAACTCGAACGACCCACATCACACAATCCATCCTTGCCTTAACCATTCGCGTCTATTTATCTGGAAATACATATTCGTGCATAACCTGCCATAGCTCATCGCGTTTGATTGAGTCTTCTGCTCATTTGAACTCGTTGAATAGGTTCTGTGGTTCTAGGTAGGCGGCAACATAGAATTTGCAAGATTAACTTTTAGGCGCTGCTCAGCAGCGTGATTGCACTATAATTGCAGTATTTCAACGTATCACCCTACATACACATAGACATGATACACGACCGTGTCCTTTCCCAATATAAATTCTAGATTAAAATAATTTTCACTTGAAGTGTTTGGAACTAAAAATCACAGATATATCGAAGCAAAAAGGGTTCACATTGCTAACCAAAGGATGGGTCAATGGAGTAAGCATTTGCTGAAAATCGAATCAATCTCAAATATATCAAAAACGTTGCTCATCGAGCAGTATATAAAAAATAGAAATATTTCATACCATAGTTTATATAGCTTAAGGTTGTCCGAAACATTCTCCCAACGTTGAAATCTAGGATTTCAAAGATTCTCCTAGGTCCTGATGTTGATCTTCATCCAGAGGAATAATGCAAATCTCTGTCACCGCACGTTTGAATTCTCCTCTGCAAGTCTTGACTGTTACAACTCTTGTCACATTGTCCTGTCCGGTGTGCAGTGTAACAATTCGTCCCAGGAGCCACTGTGCTGCCGGAGCATTTTGGTCGATAAGCAGTACTAACGACCCAGGTTTGATCTTCGTAAGACGATACCATTTCTGGCTATTTTGCAGTCCTGGAAGATATTCGGTCGTCCATCTTCTCCAGAACTGCTGCTGCATACGCTGAACTAGCTGCCATTTTGACAACGTTGATTGCTTTAGGTTGAGATATGACGGTTCTGGAACGGCTTGCATCGCTCTGCCAATCAAAAAATGCGCTGGCGTGATTGCACTAAGGTCATTGGGGTCATCAGAAGCTTGTGTCAATGGCCTTGAATTTAAACTGCTTCAATCTGGGTTAGTGTCGTGTAAAACTCCTCAAAGGTTAAACGTCGAACACCAACGATCCTTTTCATGTGATATTTTATCGACTTCACCCCCGCTTCCCCATATTCCACCAAAATGTGGACTACGAGGTGGAATAAATCTCCATTCGATACCCTTACTACTACAGAATTCAGTCAGTTGCCTTTGGTTTTGTGCGTTTTCGAAAAGTAGCCTCAGCTCTTCTAATTCGCCATTCGCACCCACAAAATTCGTAGCGTTATCGGAGAAAATCGTACAGGTCAGTCCTCGTCGGCTCACAAAACGTCTCAACGCTGCCAAGAATGCCTCCGATGTAAGATCGGGCACCAGTTCAATGTGAATGGCTCTCGTGCTCATGCACACGAAAAGACATA